>CM039617.1:1003168-1175193 GCA_022457205.1 Saccharum spontaneum | reverse complement strand
ACAAGGGTTGCCGGGTAGCTGAGATGGAGCAGATGAATGCCAAGGTGTCGGCGAGGATAAACGCGTCGAAAGCATAGCTCCCAGCAAGCGCTGGCCCGCCGTCGGCTCGATAGCCTCCAGGCAACGTGAAAGCTGATGCGAATGTGACAGTCGCAATAAGAACAGTGACAATGCTCATCACCTGTGTTGCCTCTGTGTATTTCTTCGATTCTTCGTCTAGGTCTCTTTTGGGCATGTGTTTGTTTTCAGTGAAGAACTCTGATGGCCGACCTCGGCTGTACGGAGCTCCTGCAGAATGTAGTGACCATTGTACCATTTTTCTTGGATTCTGCATGCATATAAGGGTACATAATTAATTAATTAATTGATTAATTAATACATAGAGAAAATTGTCGGGCCCCTACTTTAGGGTCCACTGTGCATCACGTATCAGTCCCTGGATCAGTAGCTGATACGCACAGAACGAACAAGATTGATATCAAAAACCATACTTTTATTGATAATGAGGGAACACGTTACAAAGTTCATATTACACAGCTTAGGCTATTGGTCTTATAATGTACATCAGAGTTCTAATACAGCGGTCCTATAACGACGTGGTTCCATTCCTACAGGCAACTTGGAGTGCGGACGTAAACCTTAATCATGAGCTCAATCCTACATCTTTATCCTAATGGTCCTCGAGTAGCTTCTTTGCGTAATCGTACATCTCCGTCCTTGTACGTACTCTTGTCTTTCCATCCTGGCATAGCTTCAATAGCTTCATCCTCATATGTACTCCTGTAGCTTGACTCCTAAAACATAGAATGGAGGGCATTGAGTACATAAAGTACTCAGCAAGCCCTAACTTTGGGGTAGATGTGAGGTGAATGGTGGCGGCTGTATGTGGAGGTGGTCTTATGGTGGAATTTTATATGGTAGTAGTAGAGTTATAAAAATGGAGGTTTGGGCCCTGGGAGAGTATTACCCTTTCTCGCCAGTTCCCGGAGTTTATAAGTTATAACTTACCATAATTAATAACTTACAACTTACCAGATTATCACAGTTTCTTTATATAAAAGAGTCTAATCATTTGAGACCTCATCCCAGCGGTTGCCCATTCCAAGGACGTGGCTATTCGAATAGATTTGATAAACTCTGCAGAGGTTGTACAAATTTCCCCACATGATAGGCGTAGTCGACACCATCGTCATGGCTTAGACAGGCCTAACGAGATCTCGTACCCGGGATGGAATGACCTTAGGCATCCATACAATACTACCACGGCCTACCCAGGGGTCGAAAACTCAAAACGACTTGGATGATCACACAACATCCAATAGGTAACGACTTGGATGATCACACAGCATCCAATAGATAGATATATACAGAGGTGCTCGCACACGGCACAACGATAATTTTACATGGAAGATCACTTAGCATCCATGTCGACCAGACCACGGAAGATCACCCAGCATCCGTGTCGTCTCCTGGTAGTCCGTTGCCAACACCGGCCTCCTAGTAGTAGTTGTACTTGTACCTAACGGGGTGTGAGATCAAGTCTACCCATATAGACATGTGGTTGTACGAATATCTAGCTAGGCGAGATGGCAAATGAACCGGTCCTTATATGACCGAAGCGAGTATCTCCCAACAGGAACCCTCACTAGGCGATCCTGCCCAAAAGGATAGTCCACACCACGTGAAATATCCTCACTCACTCCCGTCGAAAATAAGTTTTATTTTACCAGTTCAATTAACATCATGTTATTAGGTTATCCATACCATAAAGCTCATAGCATATATATCACATTATCCATTATATATCACGACATTCATCATATATCACAATATTCATTATATATCATAATATTCATCATATGTCATATATGCTCATAACATTGGTTCCCATGATAGTATGAATAACATCATTTATGATTAACTTAATTAAATAATTAGTTATAAAAGGGAGTGGAAGGCTTTATGGTGGAAGTGGTGGAATATAGTGAAAGCGGTGGAATATGATAGTGGTGGAGCAGTGGAAGAGAGGAGTGGTTTAGGGGTGGTAAATTTATGTGGAGGAAAAAGAGTAGTGGAATGGATGTGGCATAATATATGGAGGAAAAGGGGAGGTGGGAGTCAGGACTTGCCTCCGCTCGCCGTCGATTATATCGTTATTCCGAGATCCTGCGTGTTTCTTGCTCCTGTCCTGGTGTAACCGTGCGCCTAGGATCCATCGGGTTATCTTCATGTCTTCTACCCTACGCTTGTCTAGCGTTGACAGACAAAAGAAAATACCAAGCAAGGCATACATAGCAAGCATAATCAATCAAGAAAGGAAACGGTCCCGGATGGATTGGTTTTTATCTGGTTGATGGGTACTACGGTGACAAATTGCTACTACGGGTTATTAATTAATTAATTAATTAATGCAACTACGAATTAATATTTAAATAAAGAAAAGCAATCATATCTAGAATTTAAATGGGCACCAAAAATTAGGGTAAAACATTTTAATATGCAGAGTTTTATTTTATAAGATTTATGGTGCAAGAATTACGCAATTCGGAATTAAAACGCGCGAGATATAAATTATTAGCGTTTATCGATTAATCGCGAATGGAATGGAACATGCTATTTATTTCTATAATTTTATCTAATGAAAATGAGTGGCAATTATATAGGTATGCTCTAGAGCTACTCTAGTTTATTTTGAAATTTTCTAAGAATTTTTATATAATTAGAAGGCTTACTTTTACTCTACTGTGTACGTTTCCTGTGTGCGCTTAGCAATTTCCTCAGCCGGCACCGATTGGTGGACTTGCCCGCTGTGTCTCTGTGTTTCACGTGCACCCAGTTTACAGGAAAAAGGAAGGGTAGAGGTGATGAGTTGGCGTGCTCTGGTTGGGTGCCGTGACGTGGTCGAGAGCTGGGCATTGGATGCCTCCGCTCAGTGGTCTGCTGCCTGCTGCTCCTCCATTCGGTCAACAGAACGGGACAGGGAGAGAGGGAGCCAGAGAGGCGAGAGAGAGAAGAAGAGAGGGAGGGAGAGAAGCCAGGGGAAGAGCAGAGGAGGTCGGCCACCAGACGTCGGCGTGCGGGCGCTTGGCGAGCGAGCGGCCGGGCACTGGCTCGCTCGTCGAGCGGGCACGGCGGCGTTCAGTGTGAGGCACCGGAGGGAAGTAAGAGGGAGAGAGAGGTGGAGCAGTGGATGGGGAGGGAGAAGCAGGGCAGCTCGGCGGTTTCGACTCCGGCGTGGAAGCTCCGACGGCTTCGAGCTTCGGCAACCATGGCCTCGGCTCGAGGTGCTCCGGCGGAGGCGGGGCGCGGTCCTCCAGCGCTTGGCCTCGGCAGCGACTCCGACTTCGTCGACCTTCCCTTCGCGTGCTCGAAGCTCGGCTCCGGTGCGTCGAGGCAGGGGCGCCGTGCCCCTCGGCAGGCCTCATCGGCGTCGGTTCCGAACTCCGGGTCGCGGTGGAGTGCTCGTCGACGGCAACTACCGGTGGCTATTTATAGCCCCGGGAGTTCGGTTGGAGCAGCCGATATTTTCCGGCAAATGGAAATGGAGATTTTTTTGCCGGCAGCAGCAGATCGATGGGACTGCTCGGGGAAAACAGCTGGCACCAGTGCTCATTGCCTCATCTTCCCCAGCTCCGGAACAGAAGGCGGCGGGGATATTTTTCAAGGCCGCTAGGATATGTGCCGGCAATGATGGCAGGGCACAGTGCGGGCAACAGCGGAGCACATACGGCTTGGGCTGGAGTGCTGTGTTGGCGACAATTCGTGGCTCGTCGGGCACGCCAGCATCTTCCGTGTTGCTGTGTCAATGTGAGAAGACGTTGACGCGAGGAAGAAGGCACACGTGGTGCCTGTCCCAGCTGGGTGAATATCTGGCCAGGAGCCATGGTGGACAGCTTCTGGAACAGCCCAGCAAGTACAGGTGCACAAGCGCAACCAAGGAATTTTGGACGTACACAGTAGCTAGCTAGGAATTCTTTTTCCTTTCTATTTTTGCTAGTAATAATAAATATGTAATGCATGTATGTGTATGACTATACCTGTACGTATTCTCTAATTAGTAGATAGATGACGTATATATACCCATACTCAGTGTACCAATGCACGTATACGTAAGCAGCATGTATATATACCTACATACGTATGGACGACCCTAGCTAGTTACTCGGTTTAGCAGGGCATATATATATATGTATATATATGGTGTATGTGTGTTTGTGACTATGTATACTAAGCATGGACCAGTGTGCGGGTGTATATATATCTCTTCTAATATAACTATGATGCAAGAAAGAATGCAATGCTAATGTAGATGAGTTAACTATATGCAATGATAGTATGTAAGACTAACCTAGTACTAACTATGATGCAAACTACTATCTACTACTACTACGATTATGTAAGTATGCAGGTGTTAGTTAGGGGTGGGTTATTTTGGTGCCGCAAGGTAAATTCCAGAAACCAAACATACGAGCATTCAAGCAAGCAAGCATACAATCAATCAAGCACTTCATTACTCGAACATCCTACCCTAATGCATATGGTGGATTTTGATGCAATGTTTTGGGAAACATTTTATTGTACAAGTAGTTTTGCGAAAAAAATAAATTGTCAAGTTTTAATTTGTTGCAAGGTTTTAAAAAGTTCAAATTTTTAGTGATTTTTAATGCGATGCAAAAACACGGGTGTTACAGATCTACCCCACTTAGAAGAATCTCGTCCCCGAGATTCAAGTAAACTAGAGAGAGAAACTAGAGGGAGAGAAAAGACTAGAGAGAGAAAGATCGCAGATTCCTTTTTATCTTACAGGACTGCCTCCTGAGAATTATTCAGTCTTCGTAAATTGTCTTCCCATTTGCAGTAGGTCACCATTGTCATTCATTGGTTTCGGTAACACTTGAGGCGAAGTTAAATCCATATGTGCTCATGTTTCCTGATGCCCCTTTTTTTTAATATTAGTAGTCACTCAACTCAAATCTTCTGACTTTCTGATCCCCTAAGTAATTCAAATTTCCAGATCTTGGGCTACCCCACTTAGATGATTTGATCTTCTGGTTGCAGAGCTACCCACTTAGATGATTTAGACCTCCACGGTCCAATTTTTTTTTAATGCCAACTCTTGAGCTTCTTTATCATATTTCTCTTTAAATCCTTTGGATTTATGGTGCAGTGTGTTGGTTTCGTTTCTTTTGAGCAACAATCACTGTGAACTTAGGATTCCATTTCTAATTCTATTTAGGGTTCCATTTCTCATCCAAAAGCTTAGTTGTTTTCACCCTGTCTTTTCACCCTGTCTGATCAATGATTTCTTTCTTTCTTGACTACGGGTCCAAATCTACCCCACTTAGAAGATTTATCCTTAAATCTTCTATTTCATTTTATTATATATATTACTTCTTGGGCATGATTATTTTCCTGTAGAGTACTCTTGGTTTTGTGGTCACCCTTACTTATCTTCCTAATATATAATAATATATTTTTTGTTCTTGCACCCGTGTTCTTCTTCATGCACGCCATGGGATCACGAGCCAAACACATATATTTTTGATTGCCACAGGAGGGTTACAACAATGGGGAAAGAGGGAGGTACATCTCCCTAGGGAGAACTAGTCTACTTCGTCGAACAGGGAGGCTTCATTCTGGCGTGCTAGAGGTTCTTCCACTGAGCTTGGTGCAGGTTCTTCTTCATTTGGCAGTGGTTGAGTGAGCGGGAGGAGAGGCTCGACATCGAAGTCTCTCGATGGTGGTGGTGCTGGGGGTACTGCAGGGTCCATCCTTCTTCTTCCTGGCAGGTGGATGGGGATTCCTTCCAAAATCACGGGCTCTTGCCTATCAGCGGCGGCTCGAGCTTGTGCTTCTACATGGAGGCTTCTGGCGTAGATCACGGCCACTTGAGCGCGGTGGATGCAGTTCATCAGTCCAGTGGCTTGCCTATCGTACTGCTCGTCGAGGGAGAGCAGGTAGTCGGTCATGAACTTCATGGTGGGGTTGTCTTCTTGCTCCTGCAGGGCTTCCATGCGGGCGATCCAGGTAGGGCGGTTCTTCTCCTGTGGTGGGAAGAATCTCATGGGTGTACGAGTGATGGGCTCCTCGTAGAGCTGGCACAGGTGTCGCAAGGCTTTGCGGGCGACGGCTTGGTAGGTGTCGGTGAAGCGAAAACCGGTTGCGGTCATGCTCCAAGCTTCGGCTATGTCGGGAAAGTCTTCACTCTTTGCGACGTAGATGGTGACTTCACAGCGCTCGATGCCATGTTCTTCATATTCACGGCCTTCATACTCGGGACGCTTTTGTATTCCGAGTCTCTGCATGGTGGCATACAGGAGCTTGGGGAATCCTTCGGTGTGGAGGCAGTAGCTGCTGACCCAAACACCTTCGGCCATTTGTGGGTGTGGGAGGAATCAACTGTGGTGTTTTGCGAGTGGAAAGCTGAGGGTGTGGTTGCTTTGCTTTTGCTCAAGGTAAGGAAAAACTAGCAGTGGGATTCTTCAGTGGGCGTGGGTGATGATGAGGGCAGAGGAGTTCCTTCTTTTATAAGGTGCCGGTGGTGAGGCTTGCAAGGGACGCTTGACTGGTCCTGAGGTGTGCGGTGGAAGGAAGTGGAGTCGGGATGGGTTCCACTACACAGTGGTGCACTGTGACGGGGTGTAGTTTTGTCAACTGTGCAGTGGTCTTTGTCGGTTTGCGGCTTACTGTAAATCCCAAAAATATGAGGTGGCTAGGGTCTGCTGGTGATGGTGGTATTGACTGCACCCCCTTTTTTTTCTTCTTTTCTTTTTCAATGACTTGAGCCCAGAAATCTCAGAAATACATTTTGGCACCAACAAGATCTCTAGGATTTTTATTCCACTTTTCTAATTTCAATAATTAACTCAGGGCCTTTCATACGGTAACGGACGCGTTACAATGATGTACAAGATTATTGATCCTATCAGCATAGAAATTAGGGTAGCAAAGACGAACGTAACGAGCTCATCTGCTTCTAAGCACATCTTGAGGGCTTCAACTTCTGGCTTCCGATAGCGTACTTTTTCTTTTTCTTGCTATTTCTCCGGTAAATCTTCAGTTGGCAGCACTTCCTTCTAGCTTCTTTTCGAATTGTTGGAACAAGTTGGCACTGAAATGGGGGACTCAGATGGGTGATCAGTGTTGAGAGTGGGGTGTCCTGATTGTGAAGGGCAGCAAGGGGCGTCTTTTATAGACAGTCGATGGCGCGGTTAGGAGAGCGGGTGCGCGCCATTATCGGCGGCATTGAGCAGCATCGGGTGCCGAGGGAATTGGCGTCATGGGGGACAACAGCAGCAGCTTTCGGCGGTGAGGTGACAGCACGAGCGGCGTCGTGGGGCGGTGGTGCATGGTGCAGTGTGCAGTGGGGGGAGACAGCGACGTGACGCTGAGGGGGCGGCACCAGCGTGCGGGAAAACTGAGCGATGGCATGGACGGTGGAGGCGTGCGTGAATCTATGGCTTTCGCCCGTAGCATGCTGCGTATATTTCAGGCTGCTCTGGTGCGACAAGTAACAGACTGTTGGTGTAGTTAACTGGGTCAATAATGTATTGGATATACTAGCACAATTAGTAATCAGGTAGGTGCTGATTTCTTACTCCTATCTTGTCTTCTAAAATTATTCTTCACAAGTTTCTGCCTTCTCAAAAATATTTTAGATAGTTGTCTTCCTTTGTATGACCTCCAGAAAGTATTCATAGAATGAGGGAGAGGGAAAAGCACAAGGTGGACTGAGAGATCTAAAAGGGGTAGTTGTAACAAAATGCAGGGATTAGCTTCATGCAACACACTAAAAATCAAAGAACTAACAAGGAAAAACTAAGTTCGCTATCCATTATTGCACGTAACCTACCGTAAAGGTTATTATATGATAATATATTTATTTACATATTCCATTATTATTATTATTATTATTATTATTATTATTATTATTATTATTATTATTATTATTATTATTATTATTATTATTATTATTATTATTATTATTATTATTATTATTATTATTATTATTATTATTATTATTATTACCACTACCGTTACTGCTACTATTATTTACACATTTGGTTGTCTAAAACTAAATCTTCAAGCCTACGGATACTATAGGTATATTTTGAAGGGATGAGTGGAGAGAAAATCATATTTTAAAACAGAAGGCCAAGGTAAGGTGAGAGACAAAGCTATAAACAATATTCTTCAAAATAGGTTTTTAGAAAAACAATCCTATCTAACGACCATGCTAAGGTTTCGTCTTACAGCCCAACCTGGCTCTGATACCACTCTGTCGGGCCCCTACTTTAGGGTCCACTGTGCATCACGTATCAGTCCCTGGATCAGTAGCTGATACGCACAGAACGAACAAGATTGATATCAAAAACCATACTTTTATTGATAATGAGGGAACACGTTACAAAGTTCATATTACACAGCTTAGGCTATTGGTCTTATAATGTACATCAGAGTTCTAATACAGCGGTCCTATAACGACGTGGTTCCATTCCTACAGGCAACTTGGAGTGCGGACGTAAACCTTAATCATGAGCTCAATCCTACATCTTTATCCTAATGGTCCTCGAGTAGCTTCTTTGCGTAATCGTACATCTCCGTCCTTGTACGTACTCTTGTCTTTCCATCCTGGCATAGCTTCAATAGCTTCATCCTCATATGTACTCCTGTAGCTTGACTCCTAAAACATAGAATGGAGGGCATTGAGTACATAAAGTACTCAGCAAGCCCTAACTTTGGGGTAGATGTGAGGTGAATGGTGGCGGCTGTATGTGGAGGTGGTCTTATGGTGGAATTTTATATGATAGTAGTAGAGTTATAAAAATGGAGGTTTGGGCCCTGGGAGAGTATTACCCTTTCTCGCCAGTTCCCGGAGTTTATAAGTTATAACTTACCATAATTAATAACTTACAACTTACCAGATTATCACAGTTTCTTTATATAAAAGAGTCTAATCATTTGAGACCTCATCCCAGCGGTTGCCCATTCCAAGGACGTGGCTATTCGAATAGATTTGATAAACTCTGCAGAGGTTGTACAAATTTCCCCACATGATAGGCGTAGTCGACACCATCGTCATGGCTTAGACAGGCCTAACGAGATCTCGTACCCGGATGGAATGACCTTAGGCATCCATACAATACTACCACGGCCTACCCAGGGGTCGAAAACTCAAAACGACTTGGATGATCACACAACATCCAATAGGTAACGACTTGGATGATCACACAGCATCCAATAGATAGATATATACAGAGGTGCTCGCACACGGCACAACGATAATTTTACATGGAAGATCACTTAGCATCCATGTCGACCAGACCACGGAAGATCACCCAGCATCCGTGTCGTCTCCTGGTAGTCCGTTGCCAACACCGGCCTCCTAGTAGTAGTTGTACTTGTACCTAACGGGGTGTGAGATCAAGTCTACCCATATAGACATGTGGTTGTACGAATATCTAGCTAGGCGAGATGGCAAATGAACCGGTCCTTATATGACCGAAGCGAGTATCTCCCAACAGGAACCCTCACTAGGCGATCCTGCCCAAAAGGATAGTCCACACCACGTGAAATATCCTCACTCACTCCCGTCGAAAATAAGTTTTATTTTACCAGTTCAATTAACATCATGTTATTAGGTTATCCATACCATAAAGCTCATAGCATATATATCACATTATCCATTATATATCACGACATTCATCATATATCACAATATTCATTATATATCATAATATTCATCATATGTCATATATGCTCATAACATTGGTTCCCATGATAGTATGAATAACATCATTTATGATTAACTTAATTAAATAATTAGTTATAAAAGGGAGTGGAAGGCTTTATGGTGGAAGTGGTGGAATATAGTGAAAGCGGTGGAATATGATAGTGGTGGAGCAGTGGAAGAGAGGAGTGGTTTAGGGGTGGTAAATTTATGTGGAGGAAAAAGAGTAGTGGAATGGATGTGGCATAATATATGGAGGAAAAGGGGAGGTGGGAGTCAGGACTTGCCTCCGCTCGCCGTCGATTATATCGTTATTCCGAGATCCTGCGTGTTTCTTGCTCCTGTCCTGGTGTAACCGTGCGCCTAGGATCCATCGGGTTATCTTCATGTCTTCTACCCTACGCTTGTCTAGCGTTGACAGACAAAAGAAAATACCAAGCAAGGCATACATAGCAAGCATAATCAATCAAGAAAGGAAACGGTCCCGGATGGATTGGTTTTTATCTGGTTGATGGGTACTACGGTGACAAATTGCTACTACGGGTTATTAATTAATTAATTAATTAATGCAACTACGAATTAATATTTAAATAAAGAAAAGCAATCATATCTAGAATTTAAATGGGCACCAAAAATTAGGGTAAAACATTTTAATATGCAGAGTTTTATTTTATAAGATTTATGGTGCAAGAATTACGCAATTCGGAATTAAAACGCGCGAGATATAAATTATTAGCGTTTATCGATTAATCGCGAATGGAATGGAACATGCTATTTATTTCTATAATTTTATCTAATGAAAATGAGTGGCAATTATATAGGTATGCTCTAGAGCTACTCTAGTTTATTTTGAAATTTTCTAAGAATTTTTATATAATTAGAAGGCTTACTTTTACTCTACTGTGTACGTTTCCTGTGTGCGCTTAGCAATTTCCTCAGCCGGCACCGATTGGTGGACTTGCCCGCTGTGTCTCTGTGTTTCACGTGCACCCAGTTTACAGGAAAAAGGAAGGGTAGAGGTGATGAGTTGGCGTGCTCTGGTTGGGTGCCGTGACGTGGTCGAGAGCTGGGCATTGGATGCCTCCGCTCAGTGGTCTGCTGCCTGCTGCTCCTCCATTCGGTCAACAGAACGGGACAGGGAGAGAGGGAGCCAGAGAGGCGAGAGAGAGAAGAAGAGAGGGAGGGAGAGAAGCCAGGGGAAGAGCAGAGGAGGTCGGCCACCAGACGTCGGCGTGCGGGCGCTTGGCGAGCGAGCGGCCGGGCACTGGCTCGCTCGTCGAGCGGGCACGGCGGCGTTCAGTGTGAGGCACCGGAGGGAAGTAAGAGGGAGAGAGAGGTGGAGCAGTGGATGGGGAGGGAGAAGCAGGGCAGCTCGGCGGTTTCGACTCCGGCGTGGAAGCTCCGACGGCTTCGAGCTTCGGCAACCATGGCCTCGGCTCGAGGTGCTCCGGCGGAGGCGGGGCGCGGTCCTCCAGCGCTTGGCCTCGGCAGCGACTCCGACTTCGTCGACCTTCCCTTCGCGTGCTCGAAGCTCGGCTCCGGTGCGTCGAGGCAGGGGCGCCGTGCCCCTCGGCAGGCCTCATCGGCGTCGGTTCCGAACTCCGGGTCGCGGTGGAGTGCTCGTCGACGGCAACTACCGGTGGCTATTTATAGCCCCGGGAGTTCGGTTGGAGCAGCCGATATTTTCCGGCAAATGGAAATGGAGATTTTTTTGCCGGCAGCAGCAGATCGATGGGACTGCTCGGGGAAAACAGCTGGCACCAGTGCTCATTGCCTCATCTTCCCCAGCTCCGGAACAGAAGGCGGCGGGGATATTTTTCAAGGCCGCTAGGATATGTGCCGGCAATGATGGCAGGGCACAGTGCGGGCAACAGCGGAGCACATACGGCTTGGGCTGGAGTGCTGTGTTGGCGACAATTCGTGGCTCGTCGGGCACGCCAGCATCTTCCGTGTTGCTGTGTCAATGTGAGAAGACGTTGACGCGAGGAAGAAGGCACACGTGGTGCCTGTCCCAGCTGGGTGAATATGTGGCCAGGAGCCATGGTGGACAGCTTCTGGAACAGCCCAGCAAGTACAGGTGCACAAGCGCAACCAAGGAATTTTGGACGTACACAGTAGCTAGCTAGGAATTCTTTTTCCTTTCTATTTTTGCTAGTAATAATAAATATGTAATGCATGTATGTGTATGACTATACCTGTACGTATTCTCTAATTAGTAGATAGATGACGTATATATACCCATACTCAGTGTACCAATGCACGTATACGTAAGCAGCATGTATATATACCTACATACGTATGGACGACCCTAGCTAGTTACTCGGTTTAGCAGGGCATATATATATATGTATATATATGGTGTATGTGTGTTTGTGACTATGTATACTAAGCATGGACCAGTGTGCGGGTGTATATATATCTCTTCTAATATAACTATGATGCAAGAAAGAATGCAATGCTAATGTAGATGAGTTAACTATATGCAATGATAGTATGTAAGACTAACCTAATACTAACTATGATGCAAACTACTATCTACTACTACTACGATTATGTAAGTATGCAGGTGTTAGTTAGGGGTGGGTTATTTTGGTGCCGCAAGGTAAATTCCAGAAACCAAACATACGAGCATTCAAGCAAGCAAGCATACAATCAATCAAGCACTTCATTACTCGAACATCCTACCCTAATGCATATGGTGGATTTTGATGCAATGTTTTGGGAAACATTTTATTGTACAAGTAGTTTTGCGAAAAAAATAAATTGTCAAGTTTTAATTTGTTGCAAGGTTTTAAAAAGTTCAAATTTTTAGTGATTTTTAATGCGATGCAAAAACACGGGTGTTACAAAAATGAGCTAGGGAAATTGATTAGCTGCTTTCAACTTTATTAAAAAAAGAAAAAGAGATGCTGGGATGCATGCCTACTTACGAAATCATAATTAAACGACACATCTGGGAGCATAGTCCATGAAAGATCAAGCGGTGTGATCCCGTCTTTATTTGGCACATCCAAGCGCACCTGCCGATTCCGAAGCAGGCAGTTGAAGACGGCAAGGTCCCCAGCACGGACAGCGCAGTGCAGCGCCGTGTCCCCGTTGCTGTCCTGCGCATTCAGAATCATCGATGACGATCTCGACAGACATATTCAACCACGGCGTGGCATTCCTCCTCTGTGGCGACGTGGAGGAAAGTCCGTCCTTTGCCATCTCGCAGGGTGGCGCAGTCCGGACACCTCTCCAGCAGCATCTTCACGACGACGAGGCTGTTGGGAAACCATGCAGCGACGTGTATGGGGTAGGATCCTTCGTCGTCCGCCTGGTACGCCGTGGATTCGTTAGCATCCAGTAGCAGTCCAGCGGTTTGGCACCTCCACAAGGATGCGGCCAAGTGAAGAGGGGTGCTCCCCTTATGCTTTTTGTCCCTTTGGCTAGTCAGCTGCGAGACAAGAGACACACAACCACTGTCTTCTTTAGGCTTCGTGTCCTTGAGCCATTCCAAAATCGTCTTACACACCGCTGCAGCCAATTAAGTGTGCATGCCATCATTAATTTCCATCTTTTCATTACTTAGAGAGATTAAACAACCTACTATTACATGGGTCCCTAAGAAAGTGTCATTTTTAAGTTTGGAATACATCAAACTTTCTTAGTTTGACTAGATTTATAGAAAAAAATATTATTAATATGTATATCTCTAAATAGATTAATTATGAAAATATATTTCATAATTCATTTAATGGTACTTATTACACATTATAAATATTAGTATTTTTTATATATACTTAGTTGAACTTGAGACTGATTGGTTCTTCAAAAGTGAGAATGACACTCTTTCAAGACGGAAAGTACAAGTATAGCTTAGTTTAGTTTTACCTTGGCCAAAATAAACCGCTGCATGCAAGACGTTACGTCCATCTGGTCCGGAATAAGACAGCTTTGTTGGGTTTCTTAGTTCATTGATTCATTAGATCGGGTGGTTTCACAGTAGGAAAAACGAGATCTCGAATTACAGTAGATGTAACAAACCCTAACACATCTCCTACTAGAGAAACAGAGGGGGTAACGGTAGAGGTCGCAAACCATCCGACGGAGCGGGAGTAGCCGATCCGGAGGAGGCACCGGTGTTGGGGTCGTTCGCCGGCGCCATTGATTCGGTGATGAAGGTGTTGACGTCCTTGGCGGCGTAGCGGATGTCGGGGTGGCGTTGCCGGCGTCGGTGGAGCTTCCCGTCGCTGGCAGCGCCCCTCTCTTGATCGGGTTAGGGTTAGGATGTTGGTGGGGTGACTGGCGGCGCGGTAAACCTCGTACCTCGAGCCCCGGCCCCCACCTTCCTTTTATAGCGCTGTGCGACGGGGGCCCACCAACCATATCGGGTTGGGCGCCCCCGATCAGGGCGCGAGAACAAGGCCCAAAGGCCGTTGGGCCTAATGGAGGGAGATCATTCCTAACATTCTCCCCCTTGATCTCTCATCACTTTCTTGGTTCTTTAATTTCATACTCAAAACCTTCGATTCATATTTTTCTTGCTTCTATCCTATTCCATTGCAGATTAGTGCATTGAACTGTTTCATCGTCACAGCAATTAGTGCCGTTAGACTAACAGCCACAACACATTTCTCTGTTTGGAATGAAACTTTCTTTTGGGCCCTTCGTATGTTCAGGAATCATAGGCTTTCCCTTAAACCCATGCCGGCTACGTGTTCTCTGAACACGTTGGGTGGTAAGCCCTTTGTGAGCGGATCCGCGAGCATTTTCTCTGTACTTATATGCTCAAGATTTATAATATGATCCTGAACTTTATCTTTCACAACATAGTACTTTATGTCAATGTGTTTGGCAACACCACTTGACCTATTGTTGTAAGCATATTGTACCGTTGGGTTGTTATCACAATACAACCTCATCGGTTCATTTATATTATCAATCACTTTCAATCCGGGTATGAATTTCTTTAGCCAATTCACCTGCCCTGTTGTCTCATAGCATGCTACAAACTCGGCATACATTGTCGAGGATGTACTTACGGTTTGTTTGGAGCTTTTCCATGATATAGCCCCTCCTGTGAGAGTAAATATATATCCTGACGTGGATTTTCTTTCTTCTCCAGTATAATAGGAATCTGAATACCCCTCTATCTGCAGGGAATCAGATCTTCTATACGTTAGCATGAGGCCTTTCGTACTCTGCAAATAACGCAGGACTTTCTTCACCAATTTCCAATGTTCTATTCCTGGATTCTTTTGATATCTGCCAAGTAACCCGGTGACAAAAGCTAAGTTAGGGCGTGTACACACTTGAGCATATTGTAAACTTCCAACTGCTGAAGCATACGATACCGCTTTCATTCGATTAATCTCATATTCGTTCTTGGGACATTGATGTTCCCCAAATCTATCGTCCTTGACAATAGGAGCAGGTGAAGGACTGCACGCATGCATACTAAATTTCTTCAAAACCTTTTCTATGTATGCCTTTTGCGATAATCCTAGTACCCCTTTCTTCTATCTCGGTGAATCTCTATTCCCGAAACAAACGAGGCCTCACTGAGATCTTTCATATCGAAGTTTGAGGACAAGAATTTCTTCGTTTCCATTAGTAGATTGACATCACTGCTAGCAAGCAGGATATCATCCACATACAAGATTAGGAATATATACTTTCCATTCTTGAATTTTACGTAAACGCAATTGTCCTCAACATTTTCCTTAAACCCAAAACCTTTTATTGTTCTGTCAAATTTCAAATACCACTGTCTTGAGGCTTGCTTCAATCCGTAGATTGATTTCTTTAGGCGGCATCCCATATTTTCTTTTCCTTTTACAACAAAACCTTTCGGTTGTGCCATATAAATATTTTCTTCCAAATCCCCGTTAAGGAACGCCGTTCTTACATCCATGTGATGTAACTCCAAATTATAGTGAGCTACAAGTGCCATTATAATTCTGAAGGAATCTTTACATGAGACTGGAGAAAACGTCTTATTGTAATCAATCCCTTCTCTTTGCGTAAAGCCTTTCGCCACAAGTCGCGCTTTAAATCTTTCTATATTCCCTTGGGAGTCATATTTTGTTTTGTAGATCCATTTACAACCTACTGTTTTGGCTCCCTTAGGAATAATTTCCAAGTCCCAAACTTTGTTGGTACTCATTGATTTCATTTCATCTTCCATGGCCTTAAGCCACTTTGATGAGTGATCGCTTCTCATGGCTTCTTCAAATGAGGTGGGATCATCCCCCATCTAAAATTCTTCTGTTTCATAAACTTCATAGTCATCAGAAATAGCTAACCTTCTTGTTCTTTGAGACCTTCTAGGGGCCTCTAACACTTGTTCCACATTGGGCTGTTGTTGTTCTTCCTCATGTGCGACATTTGGTTCTATAGATTCCTCAAGGACAGGCTCCTCAAAGACAGGTTCCTCATGTTCATTTATTGTCGCCATAGGAGAACTTGCAACAGGTGTTGGCACTAGAATTTTTTTTATTTTTAGCCCAAATTTGAAACAAATTTTAAATTTAACCTGGATTTCAAAAAAATTTTAAAACTAACCCATTTGGCCCCACCACCATGCATGGCGGGGCAAATGCACTGAACCCCGCCATGCATGGTGGCGGGGTGTAGGTGCCACGTGGCGGGGACGTGGCAAAGCCACCCGGGCGTACCCCGCCATGATGCGTGGCGGGGTATGCCAAACCCGCCACCCATCATGGCGGGGCACGGCCTAAATAAAAGCCGCGCCCCGCCACGCCCGCTCGGCCGCGCCCCGCCTACATAGAAGCCACCAGCGACGCCTCACCGTCGCCGGAGCCGCCACTGACGCCCCGAGCGCCGCCACCGTCGCCCGGAGCCCCTCCCCCGCACCCCGGCCGCCCCTGCCGCGCCCCGCCGCGCCGCCGCCGCCGCTCCCCGCCGCGCCCGTCGTGCCGCCGCTGCCGCAGCCGCCATCCGCGCCGCCGCGCCCTCCCCCGCGCCCCGGCCGCCGCGGCCCCGCCGCCGCGTCCCCGGCCACCGCGCCCCCGCCGCATCCCCGGCCACCGACCGTCGCACCCCGGCCCGGCCCCGGCACGCCGCCGCCCGGCCAACCTCGCCGCGCCGCCGTACCCCATTTTACGGTATTTTTTTTATTTTTTCGTTACTTAGTTAATATTATTTATTTAGTTAGTTATTTAATATTATTTGTAGTAAACGATTATTTAGTTATTTAACATTAGTTATTTAGTTAGTTATTGAATTATTTAGTTATTTAGTTATTTAGTTAGTTAACGATTATTTGTAGTTAGTTAGTTAATATTATTTGTAGTTAGTTAGTTATTTAGTTAGATAACGATTAATATTAGTTATTTAGTTAGTTAACGATCATTTGTAGTTAACGATTTTTTTGTTAGTTAGTTAATATTAGTTTTTAGTTAATCAGATGTTATTAGTTATTTAGTTATTAGTTAATTAGTTAACGATTATTAGTTATTCGGATGTTATTAGTTAATATTAGTTATTTAGTTACTAAGTTAGTTAGTTACGTGGTAGGTAAGTAAGGTTAGTTAGTTAGTTATGTAGTAATTAGTACTACCATATTGGTCAGTTGATAATCGGATGTTAAATCGTTTTGTAGATGGATTACGGTGTAAGAGTTTTTTACGGAGGAAGTGTTAGGAGAGAGGATTGCCAGTTTGAGGATATGTATGAAGAATTGGAATGGTTTGATGGCACCCCTAGTTTAAGCGATCTATGTGACCGTTTGAGTTTGAAGTTTGGCGAGGCTTTCACACTAAAGGGTAGGTTTGATGTTGGAAGGAATAGGGCACACTATGTGATGATGGACTTGTGCAACCAAGCAGAGTGGTCCCGATACAATAGGGTCATCCAAGGTTCGAATGTCGGCATGGCTGAGTTGGTGCTGGAGAATGTTGAGAATGAGGAGTCGTCCTTCGACAGTGGTACTCTAGGAGATTGTGGTGTGCAGATGCAACAAACTATGGAGAGTATGGACTTGGATGGTAATTGGACGCAGGAGCGGGTTCATTCTCCTCCAGTTGGTCATATAAGCAATGATTTTGATGCAGACGAGTTTGAACAGGAGGAGGAGGAGGCGGCAGAGGAGGAAATGATCGGTGATGATGTTAGCACTGATTCTGACGATTCAGGAAATGAGGAAGGAGGTCCACATGCCATGCGAGCACCGGTTGAAGCCATGCCCTCTGGAGGTGCACCTGCCATGTGTACACCAGTTCGTGGCATGCCCTCAGGAGTACCGCTTGAGGTACTTCATGGCATGTAGAGTCATGGCACATTAGCCACCGGTTATCCAGATGATGGAGTGGAATATGAAGGATGGAGCAGGGTTAGGGAGGCACAACAATACGTTGCACCACCCTCTTATACATCGGCAGAGCTTATACAGCTGAGGGAGGCTGGCTTGCCCTTTACTAGTGTGCCAAATTATAAGGATGTCAGTATGTCGCATATGGCAGTTTGTGACACGGGTTTGCAGATGTGTAAGGAATCATTGTACAACTATAAAAATTTAATACTGAGGAAGGGAATGCTTTTCAATACGATGTCTGAGATGAAGTTGTTCCTTCAGGACTATGCTGTGTATCATCATAGGCCTTACACGGTTTGACATTCTGACAAGGAGGAAAAATTCCACATATTATGTAAGGCTGGATTCCCGTGCTCGTGGAAGTTGAATGCACGAAAGAGGCGGAGTGATGGTAAGTGGAAGGTAACTTCAGTGGAATAGCCGCACAGATGCCAGACTAATGAGGGAAAAAGGTACCATCCCCAGTTGACGGCTCGGTACCTAGCCCGTCGTATATTGGGTCTTGTAGATAAGGACAACGACGTATCGGTGTCTTTCTTGCAGGAGACCATAGTCACATTTGTTGGGTATGAGGTCACGTATGGAAAGGCTTGGCGGGCAAAGCAAATTGCCCTGGCAATTCGCTGGGGTAGCTGGGAGGAAGCCTATAACAGGGTTCCACGCACATTGTGTGCGATGGAATACTTCAACCCTGGCATGAGATCGTTCATATACACAGGAGGGTTGTATCTTCAGAACCCGTTGAGGCATATTCTGTACCGTGTGTTCTGGTATTTCGATCAGTGCAAGCATGCATTTCAGTATTGTCGGCCAGTTGTTCTTGTTGACGGCACGTTCCTCACCGGCAAGTACAGGGGCACATTGATGATGGCTGCTGCTGTAGACCCAGAGAACCAGATAGTGCCAATGGCTTTTGCTTTGGCGGAGGGGGAAAACAATGATTCATGGTCATGGTTTATGCGTCTGCTCCGTGTTCATATGCTTGGCCCTTCTCGCACCATTTGTCTGATTTCGGACCGTCACATTGGAATTCTTAATGCAGCTGGTGAACACATTGATGGTCACCCGCCCCTATTGCACCGTTGGTGCATGCGGCATTTTGCCACCAATTTTCTGGAGGCGTCAACGCAAGAAGGAGGTGGCTGACAAGTTAAAGGAGCTTTGCAATAAACGTACGGAACGCGAGTTCAACGAGACTATGGTGGAACTAGAGAAGATGCTCAACCAAGCTACCAAGGCATGGTTAGACCAGCAGATGGAAAATAAAGCCAAGTGGGCATTAGCATATGATGAGGGCGGCTTTCGGTACGACATCATAACAACAAACTCCTCTGAGTCTTTCAATCGTGTGTTCGGTATTGTTGAGTTCTCTTTTAGAAAGTGCAACGAGTATTTTGTTAAGCGGTATGGCCTAGCCCTGAGGAATGAAGAGGAGCTTGGAAGATGGGGGAAGGCTGCACACGAATATTTGAAGGAGGCTGAGGAATTGGCCAAACAACAGGTTGTCGAGGCTTATGGACGGGACATGCTTGTTTTCTGCATACGAGCTAGAGGGGGCACAAACCTGGGCGGCGAACGATTTGGTGGGCGAATGTACCGTGTCGATCTTGATAAAGTAGAATGCAGTTGCAACGTCCCTCAGATCATGCATGCTCCTTGCTCACACATGATCACGTCTTGTTGGCTTAGAGGTTTTAACCACACAGTTGCACCATACATGTCACCCTTGTATCTCCGTGCCAACACCCTCAAAGTTTGGGAGAAGAGTTTCGAGCCATACCTTGATGAGTCGCAGTGGCCTCCATATTATGGTGAGGACTACGCGCCTTATCCGGACCTAAAGAAGGTAGGGAAGGGAAGGAGGAAGAATAAGCGACTGAAAGGCGATATGGACAATATGAAAGGTTACGGCGCCGACATGTATGGTGGCGGGGACTTTGACGAAGAACGTGCGCAGAACCTTTGCTCCATTTGCAAGAATCCTGGTCATAACGCTAGATTTCATAGGCGAGCGAGACAAGAGGTGGTTTATATTGTAAACATGCATTTATGATATTTTAATCTTCAAATTTACTTGGCTTTGTTTTTTTATAATGTTATTAATTGTTTTAATGTTGTTACTTTTATTTTCAAACAGGCAGGTTCAAGATTGCAAGATGGAGGCACGGGCTCCTCACCCGCGCTTTAGCCTCATTGAGGCGGACTACGACAAGGACCACCGGGCCCAGGCCTTGTCGGAGCAGTAGAGGCCGTTGCGTGCGCTTCGTGTTCGCACGCACCACACACATAGCTGGGACGAGCGATACGCGACGTACATACGTCGGGCAGGCTTCCTTGAGATCGTTCGGGTCTACAACAGTACACTCCCCACACTAGACCCTGCACTTCTTACTGCCTTTGTTGATAGGTAACATTGCATTTTGCGTTTATTGACTTTCTTTCGTAAAATTGGGCCATCAACTTGTCTATAACCAGAAACTTGTAATGATGCAGGTGGAGACCGGAGACGCACACCTTCCACACACCATGTGGGGAAATGACTATCACAATGCAGGATGTCAAGATGATATTGTGTCTCAGTTTGGCTGGTCATCCGATGACTGGGGTCGTCGACGAGTCTAATTGGGTAGACTTGGTGGAGCAGTTCTATGGTAGGAGGCCATCAGATGCTGAAGTTAAAGGCACAAAGTAAGTTCATATCTGCGTCCCATTGAAATCACTAATACAACTATTTCAGCTACATCTATTTTTATATAATAATGCTTCAATTGTAATTGCAGGAAGACCTCAGGAGTGTCGACGTCATGGATAACCCAGCACTTTGGTGCAGGGCCTCCGATCGGTGCTCCAGATCACGAGGTCGAGGTGTATGCAAAGGTGTGGTTGTGGCACTTCTTGGGCGCTTTCTTGTTCCCCGACTCCTCAGGCGATAGCATCAGCTGGATTTTCTTGAGGATCCTTATCCAGCCACTGGAGAACATTGCAACCTATAGCTGGGGTACCGCGGTCCTTGCTTGGACATACCGTCAGCTTTGTACCGCCTGTCGTCGCCAGTCGGCCAATGCCAACCTAGGTGGCTGCTCGTACCTACTTCAAGTCTGGATTTGGGAGCGGTTTCCGATTGGGAGGCCTACTAAACCTCCGCATTTGCCTGTGAGTACATTGACTACTTTGATATCTTCATAGGACTAAAGAGATTTGTGACACCGTGTTTGTGTGAATTGCAGGTTTGGCAGCATGAAGACGTTCTACCCACCGCCCTTTTCGTCTGGAAAGACGCTAAGGTAGTGAGGGGCGAGCTGGAAAGGAGGTACAGGCAGTACACGGATGCGATAGACGTGTTGACACACAAGTACGTAAGTTCAATCCACATTTCCTACTAAAGGCACTATCAATGAGATTGATACTAAATTAAGTTTTTTTACTTTGCAGGTAACATGGACACCGTGGTCTAGGTGGGAGCTAGAGGACTACCTTAGTCCGCGCTGCGAGGAGGAAGGGGACGAGTGGCTTTATGAAGGGCCATTTATCTTCTTCCACGTGGTCGAGATGCACTACCCTTTCAGGGTTTACAGACAGTTCGGGAGGTTGCAAGGAATTCCCCCGCTGTACTCCACCAACGCTCAGCTGCATGGGTACGATGCCAATATGTTTATTCTACTTAAGTGCCTCATTTCTAATGCAATATGGCAATGCAGGATCGATCGAAGGCTTCGGACCACGCAAAAGGATTGGGCGGTGACGCACGAACCACATTTGCTTAATTGGTATAACAGGCATCCTCGCCACCTCAACGAACTTCCACAGCACCACCCGACAAGATGGATGGAGTACCTGCAATGGCTGCAGCAGAGTATGAGGATTCATCTCATGGTCCCATACACCAACATGCCTACAGATGCGGCCGGTGAGGATGACATCGCCGATGCGTTCGACGAGGCGCAAAGGGTGCAAACACAACTTCTTAGGGCCCCTCTAAATAGATACGTGGTAAGTACTTTGGACTTACATCCTCAAGCGAGGTAAGGGTTTTAAAATTCAATCAAAATGATCGAGTTAACCTTGTGTGATGTTGTAGGCACAACAGTTGTCGAACTACTCCAAGGAAGCTTCCAGGCAACTTTTCCGGACTAGGGACGACAAGACCAACCCTCTTCGCAGCTTTGTCCGCGGCCTGAGAGTACAACTCGGCCTCTTCTTCGGTCATGTCTGTTGGCCCCCATGCGTCGAACAGCGGTGTCTTATGGCTATGGTACGCTGCCTGACCCTCCTCTAATTCAGCATCCTCCTCGGGCATCGGTCCTAACTCCTCTGCAAGACGAAGTAGCTCGGCTATCCTTCCCATGTCGTAGGCATCCTCATCCTGAGGGTAGCCCAATTCTTCGGCTAGACGAATGAGCTCGCCTATCCTCCCGGTGTCATCGTCTTCCTCCGGCTCGGCCTCCTCTTCAACCACAATCGGACGGCTTGCGGTGCCACCAACTCCTGCGTCCCACTTTAGTGTCCTATTCTCCGTGTACCTAGCACAAGCCACATCTGCTTGCCAGTTGCCGGTGCATCCAATCTCTGCAAGTACAAAATGCAAACAATTAACACGATCTTTGCAAGGACTTTATTGATAGTCAAACAAAGAAGATTGAGTTTCCAAAAACGCAATGACTCACTCGTACATAATGAGTCAATAGTATCATTCAAGCCTTGCATCTCTGCTCTCTCAGCCTCCTCTGCAGCCTTCCTTGCATCCTCTTCAGCCTTCCTTGCCTGGTACTCCTCTACATCCTTCTTCTTCTTCTCGTACCACTTCTTCCACGCAATACTCTCCGGGTTACGAACACGCAGGTCTTGGGCCCGTCGTAGCATTTTCTTCTTATGGTTCTTAATGAAATCAGTGACGTAGTTTGCAGGATATCCTCTCATCTTGCGAAGTGCTACCATTGTCTTATACTCATCCTTGAACTTAAACACATCATCATATGATTCCCATTTGCATTTCTGAGTGCTCTGTTGCAACAAATAGATGAATACAAAGTTAGCGTACCAAAGCAAACAAAATAAAACATTAGCACTAAGTGTCAACAGTCCTAGCAAACCTCGTCATAATCGATCATGTGGCCACAGAAGTGGCCAATCCCAAGGCCTGAAGGGACAAGGCCGTAGCTAGCTTCAACACCACATTTGCACATCACAGGAGGCGCAATAGACCTCCTCTTCTTCTTCCAGTCTGGCACCTCCTCCTTCTTCTCCGGCTCCGGCCAATGGCTCTTTGGACCATAGACCCACTCCTTGAAACAGCACTTTGGAAAATCACGATCCTACAAAATCAAAACAGTAAAACACACATATAGGACATGACATTTCAAGGTTCACTCAAACCTTACCTCACGTCGTAGAGGACAAATGAACTCTTGTTCATTGCGTGGGTTTATCACGGCTTGCTCTCCGCAATGGCACTTTGGAGGATCCTCGAGCCGCCGTGCCGATGCTACGGCCTTCTCTTCCTCCGTCATAGGAGGAGGGTTAGGAGGGGCAGAACCCAGCGAGTAAACACCTCACGCTTGCAATGATCAACGCTGGGGTAGAAAAGAAGAATCCTTGGGTCAAACTTGTCCGGACCGTCGATCCATTGGAAGAAAAAGCACCGGAAGTATGGCTACAAAAAAGTTTCAATTATCCCATCGCGAATACAACATCAGAAACCAATAAGAAAAACAAAGGACACAATTACTTACGCTACAACTATAACATGTGTAGAAGCAACGAGCCGCAGTATCCGGATGTCTCGACTGGCTCACGTGCGCCGGATGACCACAGTCACAGTTAGGGAAAGGTTCCTCGGGAGGCATGGGCGCATCCTTACAAGACACGTCGGGGTACATCTCTCTAGGACGACCCTTTTTCCTCCAAATCGACTCACGATACGAGTCCTCCATCTAATAACACGAAATGATTTCAACACAAAACACATATCACTTATAATTCATACAAATCAAAAATAATGTACAATATCAATACGATTAAAACTAATATAACTTTACTAACTACATTAACCAAACATACTACAACGATGGACGCAGAGAAGGAGTGGCCGGAACAAGGTCCGACGATGGGTCGGTAGCCGACGGGGAGGGGCCCTAGGAGGGAGGGGCGCCGGAGAAGGGCGCTGAGGGGAGGGGTGCTCGGTCCTGGGGCGGAGAGGGGCGCTACGGGAAATAGAATGGATGAATGGCCAAAAACAACAAGTGCCCGGCCTTTTAAATGGGCGGGGTTGTACCCCGCCATGATGCATGGCGGGTTAGGGGTACCCCGCCATGATGCATGGCGGGGTACTCCTTTCCACGCTGGCCTGCAGCGTGCCACGTGGCACCTGCACCCCGCCACCATGCATGGCGGGGTTCAGTGCATTTGCCCCGCCATGCATGGTGGCGGGGCCAAACGTGTTAGTTTTTTAAAAAAAATTGAAATCCAGGTTAAATTTAAAATTTGTTTCAAATTTGGGCTAAAAATTAAAAAAAATCTGGCACTATAGTGTCCCTGCACTGTCGGCTCAACAGCAACAGGTAGCGTAAAGAATGGTTCTTCAACCATCGGAGTGGGTACATGTACCCGCTTCTCCTGTAGGCTTATTTCTCGTGCTACCATGCTCCCCCTGATCATGTTATCCTCCAAGAACACAGCGTGTCTTGTTTCTACAATCTTTGTATGTCTGTCAGGACAATAAAATCGATATTCTTTCGATCTTTCTGGATAGCCAATAAAATGGCAGCTGACTATCTTGGAGTCTAACTTTCCTATGTTTGGGTTAAACACTTTTGCCTCAGCTGGACAGCCCCAGACACGCAAATGGTTAAGTGAGGGTTCCCTTCCTGTCCATAATTCATACGGGCCCCACACACGCAAATGGTTAAGTGAGGGTTCCCTTCCTGTCCATAATTCATACGGTGTTTTAGGCACCGATTTGCTTGGTACTCGATTAAGTATGTGAATGGCGTTTTTCAGTGCCTCCATCCATAAACTAATCGGTAATGTGGAGTAACTTATCATGCTTCTTACCATATCCATTAAGGTATGATTACGTCTTTCAGCCACTCCATTCTGCTGAGGCTCCCCCGGTGTGGAGTACTGAGCGACTATGCCATTTTCCTGTAGAAACTTTGCAAACGGTCCAGGAATTTGGCCATATGGGGTATGTCGCCCATAGTACTCTCCACCTCGGTCTGATCGTACTATCTTTATTTTCTTATCGTGCTGATTTTCAACCTCAGCTTTAAATATTTTGAATTTATCCAATGCTTCCGATCTTTCTTTAATTGGATAAATATAGCCATAACGAGAGTAGTCGTCTGTGAATGTTATAAACGAATCATAACCATCCACACTTTTCACAGGAAATGGACCACATATATCAGTGTGGATTATTTCTAAAGTTCCTACGCTTCGTTTGGCATTTTTCTTAATTTTCTTGACATACTTTCCTTTGATGCAATCAACGCATTGTTCTAAATCTGAAAATTCTAAGTGCGGAAGAATTGATTCTTTAATCAGCCGTTCCATTCTCCCCATCGAAATATGGCCCAAGCGACATTGCCATAATTTCGAAGAGGCATCATCAATTCGCTTCCGCTTCTTAGTTATATTCGCAGATAGGGCATCATTCATATTCTCATCGCATACATTGTTCGCATTTTCATCAAGAGATAACAAATAAAGCTTGTCTTGTCAGAAGGCAAGACCAACACATTTATTGTTAACAAGTATCTTACATTTGCCATTACCAAAATGGCAATCAATTCTGTCATCATCAAGTTTTGAAACACTTATCAAATTTCTACGCAAAGAGGGAACATAAAGTACTTCTTTAAGTCTAAGTACAAAGCCATTATTCAATTCTAAAGATAAATCTCCAATCGCTTCAACATTGGCTTGCACTCCATTTGTAACTTTAATCGTTCTTTCTCCTCTTTGCAAGGTTCTCGTCCCACTTAACCCCTGTAATGAATTTGCAACATGAGTAGTTGCTCCTGAATCAACCCACCAAGTGGATTTAGCATAACATAAATACAGGGATTCATCTACAAATGTAATAAATTCATCACCTCTCTTTAGTAGAGATTTCAGGAAGTCTGGACAATCCCTCTTGTAGTGTCCCTTCTTGAAACAGTGCTTGCATTGATCTTTTTCAGCTCCACCATAGAAGTTGCTCTGCTGATTTTCAGAGTTCTGGGGTTTCTTTCCCTGTGAGTTTGAGGAAGAGGCCTTATCCCACTTGGGTTTCCCTTGTGGTTTAAAATTCTTGCCATTAAAGTTCTTTCTTTTGTTATCCTTCATAAAGTGAGCGGATTCATCCTGTGAGGACTTTATCCTCTCCTCTTCTTGAGCACACATTGAAATAAGTCTTTCTATGCTCCATCTTTCAGGCTGCATATTGTAGTTCACAATGAAAGTATCATATTCTTTTGGCAAGGAAGCAAAAATCAAATGAATCAGGAAATCATCTTCCTTCGAATTCATTTCCTTTAGCTTAGATGCCGTAGTGTTCATCTTCAAAATGTGCTCTCTTATGCTACCACCAGTATATTTCTCATTCACAAGCTTCTTTATCAGTGAACTTGTTGTGGCCTTGGTAGACCCAGTAAACTGACTCTTGATTTTATCAAGATATTCTGTGGCAATAGCACATTCAGGGATTGAGCCCCTTATCTGTTCTTCTATGGTGGCCTTAGCTACCAATAAACACTTGCGGTTGGAGAGGGTCCATTGCCTATGTTCGAGGTCATATTTCATTCTTATCTCAGCATGATCACGCTTTCGAGCAGTGAAATCAGCGTCAGATTCATTTTCATCTCTCACCGGATCCACTGGTTCAGTGGGACACGGTGAGATGATGGCAAAATCGACCTCTCCCAACGCAAGTTCTAGTTCATATTTCTCCCGCCACACACGGTAATTGGTCCCGTTGAGTATCGGGATGTTCGCGATGTTCACAATGCATTTGCCTCCTGAAACCACATCAGAGTAAGTGAGAAACATTTATACATAAAGTCATATGCTATAACTCAACGTTGGTCAAATTAAAACATATAATTCATCCATGCAATAATTTTACATCAACGTTGGGCAGAAATAAAATTAATGCACAATTTTCATGGATCAAAATTATAATATTGTTATTAACAACGTTGGTCAAAAAATAACAATACTACAATTCATCTTCAATTATTATTCAATTTTCAAAATCAAATTCTCCCGTTGGTTCGAATTTAATAATGAAAACAACAATATCAAGTACGCAGCGGAAACAATAATAAAATTCTTATATTATTATTTTCCAGAAGCTCTAAAAAATTTCACTATTTTCTGAGCAAAATGTCGTTGGACAAAATTGCACGAAAAATTCATATCAAAATTCTATTCAAATTCATTCAAATATGCTTCGAATACTTGTCAAATGATTTGCTTCTGAAAAATAATAAAATGAAATTTCATCTCTTCAGATTTTGGCCCGAAAGCCTTTCTAAGACGCGCGGCCCAGCCGGTGGCACGCGGCCCAGCGCGGTGGCGCGCGGCCCAGCCGGTAGCGCGCAGCCCATCGCGGCCTGGTCAGAGGGGACGCCGCGCCCAGGCCGCAACCTGGGCCTGGGCCGGCCATCCGGCCTCCGCACTCGCCCCGCCTGGGCCTAATTCTGGCCCAGCTTATCACCGTTGATCTCAACCGTAGATGCTGATCCGACGGCCGAGAGTGAAGATCAGGTGAATAAAAGCTTTCTCAGCCGCCTTTGACCCGAACCCTAAGTCAGTTTCTTCTCTACCTTTCCTTCTCCATTCTTAGCGGCAGCTTCATCACAGGTCGTGACGGCCGGAGGGAAGGAGACGGCGGTCCCGCCGTCGGGCCCCTCGCCGGCGCGCGAGCTCGCCCTAGGCAGAGCTCGTCGCCGTTGAGCGGCCCAGCGTGCGGTGCCCAAAACCGCGACTTGATTTCTTCCCCGCGAGCACCGGTGGCCACGGCCGGCTCAGCGAGCGCAGCCGGCCCCGGCGGCCCTCCCCGCGAGCACCGGCCACTGCTGGTTTCTTCCAGCCGCGCCTACGGCGACCCAGCCCCGCGAGCACCGCGCTACCACAGTCGGCTCAGCAAGCGCAGCCGGCCAGGCGGCCCAGTAAGCGGTTCTTCGGTTTCTTCGTTTAGGGTTAGGGTTCGTCTATTTCTTTCCGATCTGAAAAAAAATTCCGAATCGGTGGTTCTTTCTTTGGATTTCTTATCCCCAATCTGGATCTATCTATGTACCCGATCTAGGGTTCTCATCTCTTACCGTGGCTCCGGTACCATTGTTGGGTTTCTTAGTTCATTGATTCATTAGATCGGGTGGTTTCACAGTAGGAAAAACGAGATCTCGAATTACAGTAGATGTAACAAATCCTAACACATCTCCTACTAGAGAAACAGAGGGGGTAAACGGTAGAGGTCGCAAACCATCCGACGGAGCGGGAGTAGCCGATCCGGAGGAGGCGCCGGTGTTGGAGTCGTTCGCCGGCGCCATTGATTCGGTGATGAAGGTGTTGACGTCCTTGGCGGTGTAGCGGATGTCGGGGTGGCGTTGCCGGCGTCGGTGGAGCTTCCCGTCGCTGGCAGCGCCCCTCTCTTGATCGGGTTAGGGTTAGGATGTTGGTGGGGTGACTGGCGACGCGGTAAACCTCGTACCTCGAGCCCCGGCCCCCACTTTCCTTTTATAGCGCTGTGCGACGGGGGCCCACCAACCATATCGGGTTGGGCGCCTCCGATCAGGACGCGAGAACAAGGCCCGAAGGCCGTTGGGCCTAATGGAGGGAGATCATTCCTAACAAGCTTGCCTTTACTCTTGACATAGAGATGCCGTGCAATCCAGAGTTCGAAAGCCAAGTACAGTGGCGAAGCACCGTCCTCGTGTGGAATGCAGGCCAGCTCTGGATCCACAACCATCAGGTGGTCGATGCAGGCCACCTTGTTGGCTGCAGCGCGAACCGCCTGGTGCAACGCGGTCTCTCCACACTCGTTCTGCATCCTCAGGAACGCCTGCTTCACCGCTGCTGCCCCCGCCTCGTCGTCGCCGGTCACGAGAGCAACGAGGCAGGAGATCATGTAGGCGTTGCCAGCACCGGCGGCGCAGTGCAGGGGCGTGTCGCCCTTGTTGTTGCCACCAGCACCGCTCTTCTTCTCCTTGTTGCGGACGATAACATCAACGCAGTCAAGGAACTCCTGCGTGTCGCCGCATGCCGCAACCACGTGCAGCAGGGAGTCGCCCACCATGGTCACCCCATCCTCATCAAGGACCGGGACTGCTGCAGGGAACGACGATCCTGCGGGTGCTGCCGCTGGTGGCTGCCGCGCCGGCAGCGCAGCAGCATCGTCATCATGAGGCGGTGCAGGCTCGACGACTTGTTCCACTGTTTCGCTGTGGACCAGCAGCGAGCCCTCCTCGGTTGTCACCCCATCCTCACCGAGGACCGGGACCGGCGGTGGTGGCGGCAGATGCGCAGCAACAGCGTCATGATGCCGTGGATCCACTTCCACTATGACGTGCGGCGGTGATATCGATGGTGCCGCAGCCACGGACATGGTCGTGGACGCTGCAGCAGCGGTGGTGGGTTGTTGTGCCCCGCTCCTCTCGTCGTCCGGCCGTGTGCCTTCACCGTCACTACACCACAGCTTCTGAACAACGTCAGACTAACTGTCGGTATAAGTCCTTTTACCGTCAGATAGTCCATCGATGTAGAGATATACCGTCAGGCCAAGTCAGTCGCTGTAAGCTCTGTCGGTAAAAAGTTATACCGTCGGACCACACTTTTACCGACAGATGGTTCGATGGCAGAAAATACACCGACAGACAGTGTGTTACCATTTATACCGACAGACCGTGCGATGTTATACATGTATTTTACCGTCAGATAGTCCAACAGGAATTTTAAACCGAATAAAAAAAATAAAATCAAATGTAGCAGAATCATTACATATTGAATGACACTAATTGAAGATCCATCATATCACATTCATCTTCACAAATTTAGTCCCAAATACATGGATCTCCATTTAACATACATATAGGTGTCTTGCACATTTGCACCAAGTCATAAAACACAATTACATACATGGCAGCATGTCCAATTTGCATCAAGTCATACATAGGAGCATACTAGAGTGTTTGCAGTACACAATCACTTTGACACACTTAGCAACCAAAAGGAATTGCATGGATCCAACAGCAGGTTCTTACACGGCAAATGAGTCAAGTCTACAAGTTCTTCCATAAACTCATAAAACAAAAGAAATACTTGGATCCAAATGCAGTAGTTGCGCAAAAGTTAGCATCTCATTCATTTGTATGCAGCTAGTGACGCCCAACGGTACCTGAAAAATAAAATTAAGATCAACCTGATCATTAACTGGAACTGGAACTGCATTAGATGTCCCAACCCAAATTGAGTGAAAGTAGTACAATAATCAGGAACTGCAGGTCTATGTCTCAGCTATTTGCAATCTCACATATCACCGATTGAGATTATATATCTTGCTCTAGCTATTATGTATATCGTACCACATCCATGCATTTTGATCTCATTGTTATGTATATAGTACCTATAGGCCAATTGCAATTCTTTGCTATCACTAATAAGATCACAAGTCTACCTTTTGCGAGATGCATTGAAATTGAGAATCACAAGCGTCCTGCCAACAGATCTAACTCAGATGACTTAGTCAAGACATCACGCTAACAAAATATTTCTGCACCAGCCACTATTCTTGAAGCAAAAAATGTACAGCTATTTGCAATCTCAGCAGCATATTTGCAATCTCAGCTAAAATATGTACAACTATTTGCAATCACATCAGCAACATATCTTAGAAAATAGCTGCATATGTATAGCTATTTGCAATCTCAGCTACTTGCATCTCTAGCTATTTGCAATCTCAGAGAACATTCTATAGGAAACCTTCAATTATATATACAGCCACAATATACCATTCTAACTATGGCTAGCAGCGGCAACATATGCTCAACTATATGTTGCAGCAGCATATATACAGCTATATGTACTACCTATATTCCATTCTAGATTTAGATGCTAAAATAGCAGCAGCCAGCAGGCATATGTACAGCTCAAAGGAAGAGTCATAAAGGGGCTAAAAGTACCTGGTGTACCCTTGGAAGATCCAGATGCATTGTTGCAAGGCTTCAGCTATATAAAGTATATCAATTAGAACACTGGATACTCATCAAAAGCCAAAAAGAAATGACGTTAGGTGTAATTTCTTACTCGCTCGTATGGCCACGCAATTGACATCATATAAGCCCCAGCCATACTCTCCATATGATCATAAGGGCGAGGCAGGAGTGCATCCCTTCTTATCACATGTTCCACCATAACTTCACAAAACTGCTTTCCAAGAGGCTGACCTCCTAATATGGTCTTCGGATTAACAGAAAGGATAATTCCCTTAGCTACAGGAAGATCAGGCTTCAGCATAGCAAATAGTATCACTTCCTTTCCAACCTGAAGTAGATGACACATCCATGAGAATTACAGAAATGTGAGGAACAAATATTAAATCACAAATATAAACTTAACAAGAGGATGGAGAACATTACAAGCCCATCATGTGTAAAGCGAGAGGCATTTCTTGCTGTGTTTATAGCGTTCATGCCAGCAGACACTGGTGGGACTTCGATGTCCTGACCACAGTCCTCATTATCTGAAACATTGCCATATTCTTCACGCCGAGCATCATAATGTGCATCAACATTTTCTTCTGACCTTGGGCTCTACATCATGCATTGAAATAATACATATCAAGAGTATGAAGATATATTTTGATTAAATAAACATGGAGCCTTAAGACATTGTATAAGAGACAAAGATATCGAAAGTACTTTACCATGTGTTGTCTTGAATTGGAGCCATGCTGTGACAAAGTTTCAGCATTTTGTCTTTCCAGTGCCATCCTTTGTTGTTCCAGTTGCTCTTCCAGTGCAGCGATCCGTTGTTCCAAGGTTGCTTGCGCAATTTCAGAGTTTCTACGAGCCAAGACTTCCAGTTGAAGCCTTGTGGACATGTATGACTTCAACCCTGGGGTGCGAATCTCTTGGGGTGTTGGTCCTAAACCCAAAACACGGACACGGCCTTTTGGTTCTTTTTCTCCACAAACAGCAGCATATGCATCTCCTTCTTCAATTGATCTGTCCTTCAACTCTGGATGAGCTTCAACAACTGCTTTAAGTTCATTCTATAAAAAAGGAATAAGTATGTTTATATATAACAATACATATTGCTATTACTTTTCTGGAGGAAACTTACAATTGTTGACTGTGCCTGCATTAAAGGTACTCCATTTTTCCTTGTATGAGTTTTGATGTAAACTTCATCTCTTCGAGGGGTGCGACCAAGTTCTTTACCCTACAAGTTTTTTCCAAACTTTGAAGTAATAAAAAATCCTCAAAACACTGTATTTTGAATTAGTAATGTGAGTGATAGGTTTATCTACCAGATCATGCCTACGACAAGCATGGCTCACACTGCCTGATGTATGAAGCTGCTGCACCTTGGCACGATTTGCCTTTCCTCTTGCTGTACGAGCCTAAGATTGAAAACATTTGGTACTTACTTCAGATTCAGGAGTCCCCCAAAAGTTTTTAAAACATATTCATATAATGTGGTACTTACTTCAGATTCAGGAGTCCTCCAAAAGCGAATAAGGTAATCAAAATCAGCAGCATTTACTGATTTACCAATTCTTGCCTTGAGTTCTTCATCCGTCATTGATTCATCAAAATACTTCTCTTTTAAGTCTGCCTTGTAATCCTTCCATTTCCTTGCAGCGGTATCCATGAACCATTTCATGACATCATCATCCATGTCATAGAATGCCTAATTTGTAGGGTAACATGGGTCAGATAATGTTGTATTTGGTATGCCACTCAGTTAAAAAAAGTGCTAAACACAATAGCTGTTGTCAATTAGATATGCCACACAGTTCAGAAAAAAAATCAGTGCTAAATAATAGGAGTTGTACCTTCATGTCATTCCAAACTGCTAACTTTTTGTTTGGATCAACAAGCCTCCAGTCCTTACAACCAACTGATAATTTCTTTCTCACTTGAGTCCCAATGACACTAGCAAGCTTCCTAGCAGTTTCTGCAACAGGCTGTCCATATTCATTTAGTGTTAATTTGATTTTAGGCATGTCAGGAGTCCTAAAAAGTATGTCTTTCATCTGTGTGATGCCTCTTCCATTCCTCTTCTGTTGTGTTCCAGTGAGCAAATCTATAGAAATGAATTTGAAATGTGAGAAACATAACACATGTAGCGAGTATTACTTTTCAAAAACAAATAAACCAAGACTGCAGTGCTAAATGTTTACCTTCATTGTTACACAAGAAGTCTCCAGTTGGTATATAGTCAGGAGCATCAACAATCTGCTCATTTACAGTATCAACAGTACATTTTTGTAGCCTTGGTCGCAGATTATGACCATCGGTGGGTGCAGGATAAGTTTTCTACAAAGGATAACACAAAAGCAGCCATTAGTGTTTCAAAAAAGCATGCTTCTTATGTATAATGGTGCTCATAGGAGGAGATTAGGATGACTAGGCAGACCTTTGTTCTTTTCTTAGTTGGTGGTTCCTGCACCGCGTTGCTCAGAGTAGGAATATTCAAAGATTCTAGGTGCTGCTTGTTTCTTGCAATCTGTGCTTGCTGCTGCAGCTCATACTCATTAACGACGCCATCCGTATTCTTCCTTCTTAGGGGCATTTTTTCCGTCTGAGAAGTACAAATAGTCAGCACACTTTATTTTTTATAAGCACTAACAAATACTTCTAGGAAATCAATAACAACCACATTAAACAAAGGACACTTACTTCTTAGTTTTTTTTAGATTTTTTGGTTTTTTTGGAACAATTATACCATCTATTTCTGTTCTAACAACAGGGACAGATCGATTAATTACATCGACAGTCACATTGGCATTTAGATCAGGCAATGGCACAACTAGTCCATTGCCATTATCCAAGTGCTCACTCTCCAAATTATCCATGTCATAGAAATCTCTTGGCTTTGACTGATGAACAGAAACCCACTCAGTATCAACTTGGTCAGGAACATAGAACACTTGAATAGCCTGTGATGCTAGTATGAAAGGCTCATCAGATTCCTTTTCGCCTGTATTGAACAAATGCTTGAAGTTCACAGTAGTGACCCCCAACTGATCAGTTTTTACCCATTTGTCTTGCACACTATTGTCAACCCAAGCACACTTGAAAAGAACCACATTTCCTTTGTGTTCATAGTTCAATTCAACAATCTCCTTTATAATACCATAGTAAGTCTTGTTTCCTATTATGCTTCTATCATTATTTCCCCTTTCAAAGCATGCTGATTCTGCAACTAGAGCCACCCCACTATTCTGGACACATCTACCCACATCATAGGATTCTGTGTGAAAATCAAATCCATTCATCGTGTAACTACTGTACTTTCGTGCGATCATCATTGGTGCCTTAGCTAAAATTTGGATCTCTTTTGGTGCAGCCTCACACAATCCTTCCACCTGAGATTAGTATGCAACACTAACTTTAAGATAAATGTCAAGTTAATGTAGAAAAATATGTTTTTATGTTATCTTCCTGCTTACATGTGACCTAAACCACTCATGGAAGGATTCATGCTGCATACGGTTGATATCTCGTTGGTTTCGAACACCAAGCGATGACAGGTAGTGAGCGTGCTTGCTGAAAAAAGCAATTTATCAATTTATTGTGCAATGGAAACAATAAATGTGATGTGAAGTGCAGTATATAACTTACTCCAAGTAAGGCCCTATATTGGCATAGTTAAACAAAACATATCTATGTGCTTGAAGCCATGTCTTGTGGTCTAAAGTCACTGTGCACTTCCCGACTAAACCTCGACCATTGCTATCAAAGAAAGGAGTTGAGATGCAAATTTCTGTTTGCTGCCCTTCATCACTTCTAAGTCGCTGGCTAAATTGAGTCTCATCATGTAAGTAGCGGGCACACAACTTAAGGCTATCATAAAATAAAGAACCCTCCATAATTGATCCCTCCGGATGGCTTTTTGTACGAACATCACCCTTGCATCTCATCAAAAACCTATACACATATATAATTAGCTCATAATGGTATTAAAACAGTAGGTATTTATTTTCTTCTCTTAAGTTGAACTGTGCCTACCTCTCAACAGGCCACATGCTACGAAAATGTACTGGACCAGCTATTCTTGCTTGGGCAGGAAGGTGAACCATCAAGTGTACCATCATGTCAAAAAATGAAGGAAGGAATATAGTCTCTAGGAGGCTTAAAGTTTCAGCAATATCAGCCTCTAGACTATCCATATCACTTGGTCGAAAAGCAGGTGCACTAATTTTCTTGAAGAAATGACTAACACGAATAACTGCAGCAGCAACTACGTCTGGTAAAATTTTCCTCACAGCAATTGGTAGTAAATGTTGTAGAACAATGTGGCACTCATGACTCTTAAGACCAATCACCTTTCTCTCATTGACATGAACATTGGGTCGTATATCAGATGCATACCCAGCAGGAAACTTTACCCCTTTTAGCACTTGACAAAATAACTTTTTCTCATAAGGACTCATTGAATATGGTGCAGGTGGTAAATACATTTGGTCATCAAGTTCAACAGGGTGGAGATAATTTCTAATACCTAGAGCTTGAAGGTCTAAGCGAGAATTCAGATTGTCCTTAGATTTCCCATCAGTACCCAAGAATGTATTGACAAAATTCTCATACACATTTTTCCCTATATGCATGACATCAAAATTATGCCGCAGCATCAAATCTTTCCAATATGGAAGTTTGAACCAAATAGATCTCCTTTTGAAAATGACTAGTGGCTCCCCTTCCTTAGGTCTCTTGGTCGATGGTTTCTTTCTAGATGGGTCCTTTCCAAAAACTGTAACAATATCTTTAGTACACTCCAAAATTTCTTCCCCAGAAAGAGGAGTAGGTGCTGTCCTAAGTTCAGTTGAACCAAATTTATGTACATCAAGCCTAAATGGGTGATTCTCGGGCAGAAACCTACGATGACCCATATAACACGTCTTGCTGCCATTACCTAGTCTAAGTGAACATGTATAGGAGTGGCAATATGGACATGCTGCTTTGCCAGATGTGACATGTCCAGATACATAGCCTAGACCAGGGAAATCAGTAATTGTCCACAATATTGCTGCACGCAGTTGGAAGTGCTCACCCTTCGAAGCATCATAAGTTCTTACTCCTTTTTCAAACATGTCTTTCAAGTCATCAACAAGTGGCTCAAAATAAATATCCATATCACTACCAGGAGCATACCGGCCAGGAATCAATAGAGAAAGGATGAAATTTGATTGCTTCATGCACATTGAAGGTGGAAAATTATAGGGGATACATATACCAGGCCAAATGCTATAGCTAATACTTTGGGTACACAAACATAATCTGATGTGAACAAGTATGTTTAAACATAGTCTAACAACTATTCCCAGTTACCAGAAGATATATACGAAATCCATATCACAAATTGGAGATCCCTTTATACATGATTGATAAGTATTTAACAGTACTAAAAAACAGAGGGCTCATTACCTAATGACTATGTTATTCCACTATTTCTATTGCACATACTAGTCTCAGAACTTCTTTTTCATCATAGTTTCACAATTAAACTGTACACCGAGGAAGAGAATCTGCTATTTCAGAGAAGATTAGGCATATTTCTATACTACTAGTCAGTTCTCATATAAATAACCACAGAGTTGAATCAGGATGCAAATAATGTAGATCTTTGACAAAACTGAGTTGTTCCCATCAGAGTTATCAGATTACTTTGCAAGTCAGAATTCTAGCCTTTATAAGTATATGATTGTTTGTACAGAACATGGATTAAATTGACAAAGCATATAACTGAAGTGAACACTAAAAAGGAATAGATCAACCATGGTTCCTGTTTAGAGACTGCACCTATATTTTCCAACTACTGCAGAAGGCAATCAAGGCACTATACTATGCAGCAGAAATAAAGGCCTTGAGGAAAACAACTGCAGTTGCTCCTTTAATACCTATGAGGTGAAAAGGGATTAGTCGATGGAGGGCTATGAAGTTGTAGGTGCCGTCCAAACCTGCTCTCCTGGACGGCGTGCAGATCTGTGCTCCTGGAGGCGCTCAGCTGAGGCAGCTATAGGGCAACCTGACCCTGGGGAGGCAGCAGCAGGGCAACACGACCCTGGGGCAGCAGCGGCCTGACCTGCTGATGACCGGCGCTCGTACGGACGACTGGCTCCTGGAATAGACCGGTTGGAGAGCAGGATGGCAACCCGTCCCTGGAGGCAACAGGCTGGGGATGGAGGACGGCAACCTGCACCTAGGCCGGAGGCCTGACGTGCAGCAGGGCGGCGGGATTTTAGGCTCAGCCCTGCTCGTGAGGTGCAATGGAGGTCTGCGCTTGGTTGAGGATAGGCAACAGAGGTCTGCGCTCATGGGATTTGGGGGGTAGAGGGAGGGAGCGAGATGTGGGATTTGGGGGCAATTTGAGAGGGAGGGAGTGAGATTGAGTGGCGGGTGATTTTGGGAAGAGGAGGGAACTCCGGTGAATCGGTGGAGACGGCGGCGCGGGAAGGAGACCGATGGCGGCTTAGGGAAAAATTTTCGCCTCTTAGGGTTTTGGTGCCACAGGTGGGCTGGACCTTCATGGGATACCTTGGGCTCTACACCGACAGACCATCCGACCCTGCAGCTTAAAATACCGTCAGACCGTCCAATGCTAATTACAAATAGGTATACCGACAGATAGTCCATCATCTAATCTATAGTTACCGTCAGATGGTTTGTCACACACTTTTACCGTCAGTTCGCCCATTGGCGAATATACACTTTTACCGTCAGTTGTCTGATGCTATATTTGTGTTGTGGTGTAGTGCGTGTTGGTCGTCGTCATCGTTGAGCCGGAGCAGGTCCTTGAGCGCCTTGCTGTCGCCGCGGCGAGCAGCCATCAAGAGCCGCGGATCTAGTGTAGCCAGTGGCCGGGCATCGGTGGCTGCAGCTGCGGTGGTGAGTGGGGGCTCTAGAGCAGCAGCCTGCAGATCGCTTTCGCTAGCTGCTGCTACGGCGGCCATGGCTCAACTGCTCAAGGCGACTAGGTGCTTTCTGATGAATGAGGATCTCGCACGTACCACTACCACCACCGGTTGAGATGAGCAAGTAATACTACCGCGCGGTGGCCGGTGCGTCCACTCTCTGCTGGCGGAAACGGTAGAAAACGGACTTACAAAATAGAAAACGAAAGCGGTTGGTTCGGTACATTTCTACATTTTAGCAATTAAAGAATATAAAAAATGGTTGAAAATAGTTGTGAAACCAATTAAAACTGACAATTTTTATGTTTAAAAACGGAATCATAATATAGAAAACGAAAACGGTCGGTTCAGGATATTTCCGTTCCGTTTTCATCCTTACACGGAAGGGTGCGCGTGCGTACCACGCAGGCCCGTGGATAGGGAAGGGGTGGTCGGTCTCCAAGAGTTTTTTTTTTGCGACTTGCCGGTCTCTAAGAGTCCATGGCCCGTGTGGGTTTGTTTTCTATTTTGTTTTTCTCCAACCGTCATAGATTAGGGATTTCTATGATTATTTTTTATAACGTCACCTCTAATACGTCATGTATCACCAGATTTTTTATAGTGTCTGTGACCTTGTATTTTTTTCTATGGTCAACATGGGGAAGGCCTCCCCACCTGAATTTTTATTCCACAGATGCCGGGCTACCCGGGAGGTGGAGGGCTTGGCGCTAATCCCAATACAAAGTTCCGAGAAGTACATGATAAGGAGGGAGGGAATACAACACTTAACAGAAACCACACAAACACAACATGATTCAGCTACCAAGTCCGCCTACTGACCGAAGCGACTATGAGCACAACTTCCTAACCTGTGCCACCACCAAAGACATACTCTGAAGAGCTCCACACCACATGCAACTGTAAAGGTATTGAGTGGATCCGACAGACGGCAGCCAGGAAGCTGCAAGGCATTGAGTCGAAGCCAACAAGCGGCAGCCGTGAGTAGCATCGCCTAAGAGTGCATCTGAGCTCCAACCAACGCCCACCAACGCCATTTGGGGAAGGAAGCCTCAAAGGAGAAGGGTCGCTAGGAGGAGAACAAGGAGATCCAGAGAGGAGATCAAGTTCCCCGCAACCCAGCATATGATGAGGCGAAGCACTCAAGCGGTGTAGAAAACGACAGAGCAAGCCATCGATGGCGAGCACCTGACAGCGAGTAGTGTTTGCAGAAGCCAAGGGGTAGGAGGGTAGTCATACCAACAACAAGATGGGGAGAAGAACAACCAAGGAGAGCACAAGGCCGCGAGGGGGGCGCGCATGGAAGTGGGTGTGCTTGCATCAATGCCTTCAAAAAGGAGAGTGACGTCCACGGATGCCACCATCGATGAATAGATCACTAGGCCCGTAAGGGCTTTCGCCCTGAAACCTGCTTAGCAGATGCAGCAAGCTCGGATTGGCCATCGCGATAGCAGCAGCTGGGATCTGCCCCCTCCACAGTGGCACCCTCAAGAGGGACACGACGTCGTTGACGCCATCACCACCGTCTCCAGTTAACTAGAGCTAGGTTTTCACCAGGAGGTGAGGGACAGTACATCAGTCGTAGGGTGGGGAGCCTACATCATCGACGCCTCCAAGGAGGTAAGCGGCGCCGGAGGGCGTCGCCATCGGTCGCATAGACAGGGTCATGCATGGCTTTCACCGAAGCTCCCCAAACCCATGAACTATAGCCCATCGTTTTAGAAACTAGGAGCCCGAGCCAGGAGCCACGGCCTGCTGTTGCTCCTGCTGTATCCCCACGGCCGGCGCCAGGGCCTGCCCGCGGGGGCACCTTCGTCGTGTCCCGCAGCCACGAGCGCCTGCCACCAGCCCGCGGCCTGTGTTAAGGCACAGCGTCACAACGCGTCGGCTGTGGCAGCAGAGGGCCAGTAGCCAGCTGCTGGTCCAGCCAGCCACGGCCCGGCCAGGTAGTTCGGCAGCCACAGCCCTGAGCTTCGTGGTACTGTGGCCTGTGGCCAGGACGATGACGTAGAGGGAGCATGCTGCAGGAGGACGCCCGCGTCACAGTAGACCGTGGCGACGAAGAGCACGCTGTCGATGCTGACGGAGCCCGTGCTAGCGGAGTCCATGACCGTAGAGCACGCTGACGATGCGGGAGGCCGGGATGTCGGAGGCACCGGCGCATTCCAGAGGGTCGGGGCACGCGGTCCAGGGGCGCCGCCTCCGCCTCGCATGGTCCGCACCCGCAGGCCACCGCGCGGCCCGCCCGCAGAGGAACCGAGAGCCGCTTGGTCGCTTACCGCGCGGCCAGATCTGGGCCTACGCAGGTGTGGGCGCATGGCCGCCCGGCCGTCTGCTTCCGGTTGCCGAGCCAGCGCGCCCGCCATACGCACGGGTGAGGGCAGCGCGGCTACGCGGGTCCAGCAGGGCTCCTCCGCCGCGAGGACTGTGCCCGGCTGGTGGACCGCATGGGCGAGTGGCGTGGATGCCCCGCTGCCGCTGTTGACTGCGTCTGCCGGCGCCGGCGCCACCGGATCCAGGGCGAGGGACGCCAGATCTGGGCCCAGAAGAAACGCTGGCCATGGGGGCGGCTTGCCCTGAACCCGCACGCTGAAGCTGCTGGACCATAAATAAATTAATTGAGATGCTGGGAAATTGATTAATTAATACATAGAGAAATTGAGCTAGGGAAACTGATTATCTGCTTTCAACTTTATTAAAAAAAAAGAAAAAAAAGAAAAAGAGATGCTGGGATGCATGCCTACTTACGAGTTTATAATAAAACTCTTCTTTAGGGAGCATAGTCCATGAAAGATCAAGCGGTGTGATCCCGTCTTTATTTGGCACATCTAAGCGCACCTGCCGATTCCGAAGCAGGCAGTTGAAGACGGCAAGGTTCCCAGCACGGACAGCGCAGTGCAGTGCCGTGTCCCCGTTGCTGTCCTGCGCATTCAGAATCATCGATGACGATCTCGACAGACATATTCAACCACGGCGTGGCATTCCTCCTCTGTGGCGACGTGGAGGAAAGTCCGTCCTTTGCCATCTCGCAGGGTGGCGCAGTCCGGACACCTCTCCAGCAGCATCTTCACGACGACGAGGCTGTCGTCAAACCATGCAGCGACGTGTATGGGGTAGGATCCTTCGTCGTCCGCCTGGTACGCCGTGGATTCGTTAGCATCCAGTAGCAGTCCAGCGGTTTGGCACCTCCACAAGGATGCGGCCAAGTGAAGAGGGGTGCTCCCCTTATGCTTTTTGTCCCTTTGGCTAGTCAGCTGCGAGACAAGAGACACACTACTGCTGTCTTCTTTAGGCTTCGAGTCCTTGAGCCATTCCAAAATCGTCTTACACACCGCTGCAGCCAATTAAGTGTGCATGCCATCATGAATTTCTATCTTTTCATTACTTAGAGAGATTAAACAACCTACTATTACATGGGTCCCTGAGAAAGTGTCATTTTTAAGTTTGGAATAAGTCAAACTTTCTTAGTTTGACTAGGTTTATAGAAAAAAATATTATTAATATGTATATCTCTAAATAGATTAGTTATGAAAATATATTTCATAATTCATTTAATATATTATTATAAATATTAGTATTTTTTATATATTTAGTTGAACTTGAGACTGATTGGTTCTTCAAAAGTGAGAATGACACTCTTTCAAGACGGAAAGTCCAAGTATAGCTTAGTTTAGTTTTACCTTGGCCAAAATAAACCGCTGCATGCAAGACGTTACGTCCATCTGGTCCGGAATAAGACAGCTTGCCTTTACTCTTGGCATAGAGATACCGTGCAATCCCGAGTTCACCCAGTGAGATAGCCAAGTACAGTGGCGAAGCACCGTCCTCGTGTGGAATGCAGGCCAGCTCTGGATCCACAACCATCAGCTGGTCGATGCAGGCCAGCTCTGGATCCACAACCATCAGCAGCTGGTCGATGCAGGCCTTGTTGTTGGCAGCGCACTACAGCATGGTTGTTTATAGGAGGCATTTAAAAATGCCTTTAAAAGTCATCAGAATGCCTTCAAAAACCTTTTTAGGCATATTTGAAAATGCCGGCTATAAACTGGACTCAAAAGGTCTTTTGAGGCATTTTTTAAAAACGCCTTCCAATATCAATATATAAAGGCATTTTCTAGATGCCTATAATACCTTTTAAAGGCGTTTTCTATAAGCCTTCAAACATTGATGGAGGCGCTATTAAAAATGCCTCCAAAACCAACTCATACATGCAGAAATTTGCTAGTAATCAAAACAGCAACATCCATCGAGAAATTAACCAATGAAAGAACACGTTAACAGCATAATCCATTTAACCTTTCAGGCATACACAGTTATATTTGTAACCAAACACAATCAGTAAGTAAAAAAATAGTCAAATGTCTATCTTCAAATGATGTTCCCGAGTCCTGATGTTTAGGTCCCCATTCCTGATGCAAGTTTCTTGCTGCCTTTATAAGAGTGTCCACATCACAGCTAATATATACATATGTAAGTATAAATCCATCTAAATATACTATGTCGCCACAGTACTGGCCTTTATCAATGTTCTGCTTGAAAATAACATGTCCACATCCAGTTATATACATATATGTTATCTTCACTTGGCAGTTGCTCCTGCTTGAAACCAAACATGTCCCAATGAGTGAAGGTATATACACAAGTGTGCTGATGTATTATTGTAAGAGGTAGGTAAATGACTATGATTAGGAAAAAAAGGGTGAATGGGAATGTTTATCAGAGCAGCGGTCAAAGAATTTAATTAAATAGGTAATAATTCCATAATTAGTTACATTGACACATCTCTATCTGACAAGTGACATGGCCATATTAATTCCAGATTTAGTTACTCAACAGAAATTCTCGTCAACACATCTCTATCTGACACAGTAATATAGACAAAGTTGCACTGACAGATTAACAATTTCAATGCAAAATTCATTCATAGGTTAGAATAATGCACGACCCTTCATGGCACAAGATTTATCCCATTAGTGCAGTAAAAAAAGGCAACTACTAGTCTCCAAGAAACAAAAATAATGGAACTTAGTTCCAAGCACCTAAACCAATCCAAATTTTCATTGGGAGCTAGAGCTTTAAATCTAGTTTCTGACACTCAATATGGCAAAAGTAGCACCAAACTCTTGCAAAACCTATTCTGTAACACCATCCACAGGTCAAACTACAAGCCTGTGTGTTTCATAAATCCATCCAGGGCAGCAAAACGACATCTTGCCTAGAGATGCCAAAAGTAAACTGTCATAGTAGCATGAATTTTCAGAAATGACAAAGAAAAACAGAAAAGTAGAAGCAAGAGATGCTTACTTTTAATTGTACTAACATCGAGATGTTGTTATATGTATGTTGCTTTTGTGGCCCTCTACAGACTTGGATGATGTAAGTTGCTCTGTTTTTTCTTTACACACATTCCTCTTTGCTTGCTTCTTTTCTGGCAAACCTTGCGAAGCAACTTGGCCTTTGTCCAGCCTTGTAGCATCAGCTTTTGATGTCGACATTTTTGGTACTGCAGTTCCTCTCGTGTTCGGGGTGATTTTGCTAATGGAGCTACAAAACTACAACAGAAAATTTCAGATTTCAATCCAAACTTCAGTAAGTGTCATTGCTCAAGATAGTGTGCTACCTGCTTAGGCTGCAATGGAGTGCCATCTGCACAAATGATCTGCAGTGTGGTTATATCAATGTAAAGTTCAAAGTTTCATCATTAGAAATAAACAAAGGAACCAGTTTTAAGTCTATAGGGATCATACATTTTGCCGAGGCCATAGTATGCAGCGAGCAGTAGCACTTCCCAGATTTTGTATCTTCCCATGTGCACGAGGCAATATGGTTGTTTGTTTATAAACAATGCTGACGAGTACCTCAATGTAATCCGCCAATGGTTGACCATCGTTAGCTTTAGCTTTCCTATCAGTTTTCTGAACAGTCCCCAGTGCCACCAGCTTTTTACTATTTGGAGATGTCAGACCAATCTCCATACCACACTTTATATCTTTCATATCATCCTACAAAGATTACTATTAACTCATCTTCTACTATTTGATTAGAAAAGACTAACATGAGAAAAGACAACAGTTACCTTATTAAGTGGTGCCTGAAACTTTCTTTGTTTCTTTGATGTCTCCTGAAGGCTTTGCGGAGGTGTTTTTTCCTTGGTATTTCCCAGAAGTGTGTGCTCTACTGTCTCTCTCTTTATTTTTTGCAGACTTTGCATCCTAACATTTCCAGTTTCCTAAAGATTGAAGACAAAACTAATTACAAACTGCATCTAATCAGTAAATCAACTCAAATGGACACAATTTACCTCAAGTTCTACATGTCTCTTGTTTGAATGTGAAATTGATTCCTGATTATCTTCATTCTTGTCAAGCAAATGTTGCCCATCTACTGTACCAAACCTTGGACTAGTTTCAATAGAAGGGCACTTTTGGGAACCTGAAACTTGACTTTTCAGTTCACTGTATTGCTGCTCCCAACTTAGTTTGATTTGACATTAGAGTTTTCACCACATCCCAAAGCTTCTTATTTTCTTCTTTCACTTCCTGCATTTCAAATAAAGCTTCAGATATGCGAGCAGAGCCCACACCACCTGCTAACAGACCTAGGCCAGTCCTCCTTCCACTCCTCTCTTTTGGGAACAATGTTGAGAATAAATCCTTGTCATGGGTATCCTCAGCAATCAAAGAAGGGTCTTCTTGAAATCTTCTTCGGATTTCATCCTTCAAAGTTATGACCAAATAAATTTTTCAACCATAAGTAAACTAATAAACTAGTTGGAGGAAGAAAGCAACATACAATTTTTTCAAAGCTGTAATCATCAATTGGCTGCCCATTTTTTCTGGTATGTGTTGCTATATAGAGCTCAGCACGGCCTATTTGTCTTCCTTCCTTTAGTTCCTGTATTAAGAACATTAGGTGGTACCACACAAAGGCAAACAATGATTAAAGGTCAACAACAATAATGGCTCTGCAATAAGGAAATACCATTTGATCTAAAACAACTGCATTACTTCTCGATCCAGTGGTGTGCCTTCCATTCAGTTGCAGTGCCCTAGTAGCCTTGTTCTTCTCAGATTTAAGCTAAATAAATACATTAAGCATAGTGATTCAGCAGCCACTCCATTGAGGTGAAATGGGAGTGAAATAAAATTTGCTGTTAAAGAATGCTCAATGGAAATAATTAAGCTAGCACAGCATACTTGTCCCGCATTTGATGTCCAGTGATTCACCAGCCACTCCCATTGAGGTGCTGGAATCCTTTTCCCACAACCATTACTCATATTTTGTCTCCTAGATAAATTAGGATCAAAGTACTTCCTCTTCAAGACAACCTTGAAGTCTTTCCACTTTTTGCTTGCAGATTTCAAGACCCAAGGCTTATAAGACTCATCAATGTCAAAAAATCCCTGCATGAATTTACATTTCTAATCAACATTAACATTCAAAATCATCTATTAAATAAGTGCAGGTTGTGCCTATATACCTTTACAGTTGTCCACAACTTGTCTTTGTGAGATTTATCTACCTTACTCCAATTTTTGTGTCCTATAGACATCTCTCTATAGGGTACATGTTCCGGTAATGCACTGGTCCAGCAAGCCTTACTTCTGTAGCAAGATGGATAGTCAAATGAACCATGATATCAAAGAAAGAGGGAGGAAAAACCTTTTCTAATTGGCACAGGATCTCAGGTATCTCTGCTTCCAATCTTTCAATCTCACTAACACAAATAACCTTTGAGTATAATTTCTTAAAGTAATTGCTAAGACGAACCAGTGGCATGGAAACTCTATCTGGTAAAATTTTGCTAATAGCTAAGGGTAGTAGGTCACACATTATAATATGACAATCATGAGTCTTTAACCCAACTAGTCTCTTCTCCTCGATAAGAACCTTATTCTGCAAGTTGGATGCATATCCAGCAGGGAATCTTGCTTCTTTCAGAACCTGACAGAACATCCTTTTCTCCTCTGGACTCAGAGAATATAGTGCAGGAGGTATGTATGATTTATTCCCCTCTGTCTGTGGGTGAAGATCTGGTCGTATGCCCATTTCTTGGAGGTCAAGGCGAGCATTCAAATTATCCTTTGATCTCTTGTCAACATCAAGAAATGTATTGACTAAGTTACCATAGACATTTTTCTCTGTATGCATGACATCAATGTTGTGGCGCACAAGAAGTGTCTTCCAGTATGGCAATTGAAATAAGCAACACCTCTTTTTGAATACTTTTGATAAGTCATTCTCATTAACTTCCTCTGCTTCAGCATTCCTCTTTCTCTTCTTGTTCTTATGCTTTTGTAGTTTTCCAAATACTGTTACCATGTCTTTTGTCATTTCAGATATTTCCTGCCCTGAAAGTTGAACAGGAGGCTCACGAAAGTCTTGGGTCCCATCAAACAATCTAGCTTGAAATCTGAACCTGTGATCAGCATCTAAGAATCTACGATGTCCCATATAGCAGGTCTTGTGCCCATGTTTCAGCCGCAGTGAACATGTGTCTATGAGACAATGGGAGCATGCTGCTATACTTTCTCCAGATAATACTCCCCTTCCAAGCCAGTCACTTATTGTCCATAGCAGTGCAGCATGTAGGCGAAACTTCTTATTACAAGATACATCATAAGTCATTACACCAGGCTTCCATAATTCAAGGAGATCATCAATCACTAATTGCATATAGACATCTATGTCTTTTCCTGGAGCCCTTTTACCCGGGATAAGAACAGATAGAATAAAATTCGATTGCTTCATGCAAACCCATGGAGGAAGGTTGTATGGGATTAAGATGATAGGCCATACACTATAGGACACATTCATGTTCCCAAAAGGGTTGAAACCATCTGTTGCCAACCCAAGCCTAACATTTCTAACCTCTAAACTAAACCATCCGTGTGTGGCATCAAAATTCTTCCATGCTGGAGAGTCTGCCGGATGACGTAGCAAGCCATCTTTTGTGCGATTTTCGCTATGCCACCTCATGTTATGCGCTGTCTTTGAAGACATGAATAACCTTTGGAGCCTCTTCTTCAGTGGAAAATGTCGAACTACCTTTGCAGGAACTCTGTAGACACGTCTTCCATCAACTCCACCTTTCACACTCTTCCACCTGCTTGATTTACACACTGGACATGAGTTGGCAGTGGCATATTCTTTCCTGAACAATATGCAGTCATTTCTGCAAGCGTCAATGCAGTGATAACCAATTCCAATAGCCTTCACGAATCGCTTGGCCTCATGGAAGTTCTTTGGCAACACCTCACCCTCTGGAAGTGCATCCTTAATTAAAGGCAGGAGCTCATGAAAATAACCATTGCTCACCCCCCATCGATTCTTCATGGTAAGGAGCCTAATGAGAAATTACAGCTTCGAGAATGTCTTGCAGCCCGGATACAACTCTTGGCTCCCATCACGTACTAACTTGTAGTATGCTTCAGCATCAATATCATCCTCATCCTCATCCTCAAATCCCTCATCTTCCCCTAAAGCACGGGCATCATACATCCCAAAACCCTCCATTAGCATCTGTTCCATTGGATCAATCTCAGCATCGTCGTCTTCTGATTGTGAGCGCAAACCAGGACTCGGTACAGATGACATGCCCTCGCCATGATGAATCAATGATGAATATCCATCCATGAACCCAATGGAAATTAAATGATCCCGAACATCTTTAGCCTCTAACCAATAATTATTTCCACAATCACGGCAAGGACAAGGTATCCTATTCTGTTGTGCTGATGTGGCAAAGGCAAATTCTATAAAGTTGCGAAGGCCTTCATCATACTCGACTGACCACCTAAGATGCAATGATGAAAATTCAGCTTGCTACGGATTTGTACTCGACACAGGAAAAACAGGAGCAATTTCTAACTAATATTACCTAGGCGCTCTCATCCACTGCTTGTCCATGATGGCTGCAACACTATAAATCTCTCTACAGATAATTTAGGTTGCCTAGTGCTGAAAAGGTGAAGAGAAGGACACATATTAAAACTGAAAGGTAGATGTAACACAGTCATGTTCAGTATATTGCTCCTATTAAAACTGAACAAATAGTATAACTAGCAAACTTTATTTGACACAGTATATTCACATAGAGCAAGTTGATTCACATATAACCAGCAGCATCTCAATACAGTGTATTCACATAGATCAAATCGATTCCCATAAATCAACCAGCATCTCAACAGAGGCTATGGGGATTTACTTTACCTCAAGTGCCTAGGTAGACGATGGAGGCTGTAGGAATTCGATGATGGCTCGTAGAGGTCGCAGCAGAGGATTCGTAGATGGGCAAAGGAGTCGGAGAGGCTGGGCTTGGTGGAGGAGTGCTTGAGGATCTCAGCGAACACGGCGTGGTGCTTACGGATCTCAGAGAAGCCGATAAACACCTCGTGCTGGCCTTCCTGCGCCACACGCCACAGCTGCGCCGGCCGCCGCAGCTGCGCCTCCCTCCCCGCAGCAGTACCTCCCTTCGCGCGCTGAAGCAGGAGTGCTGCGCTGAAGTCGCCGGAGCCCCTCCCACCCAGCTCCTGCGCCGCCGGGATAGAAGCAGACAGGATGCACGAAATCAAGGACCGGTGCGACGGTGAGGGCAGTGCTAGTGGGTGAGGGCGAGGGAAGGAGCCGCAGGTACCTGGGAGGCGAGGAAGAGGCCGCGGAGAGGGTGGAGCGCGGAGCCGCCGGAGACCCGCCCTTCCCCGTGACCCGTGTGGCTGCTATTGCGGAAGGCAGAAGAAAGGGAAAGGAAGATTTGCGTTTTGCGTGTCCAGGAGAGATACAGTAGGCGTGGGCAGCTTGCAACCCTGTGGGCCTTTACGTGGGCTGTGGGCATGCCGTCCTTCCCAATCTCCAGTTTTTCTATTGCTAACTAAAAAATCATAATTTCTTCTTCTTCTAGTGCAGTAACATAGTGAATCGTTTGTGCAAGTGTTTATCCATGCTGCAGCATAGGACTTTTGAAGGCGTTTTGATAAAAAACGCCTCCAATTGCTATATGCATTTAAGGCGTTTTGATAAAAATGCCTCCAATGGCTATAAGCACTTAAGGCGTTTTTAATTTGGCCTTTTAAAAAGTGTTTATAAAGGCATTTTTAGAAGAGTGCCTTTATGCAACAAGAAATTAAGGCATTTTGAAAAAAACGCCTTTAACAAAATGCCTTCTATTAAGAGACATACTGTAGTGGCGCGGACGGCCTGATGGAGCGCGGTCTCCCCACACTCGTTCTGCATCCTCAGGAACGTCTTCTTCGCTGCGGCACCCGCCGCCTCGTCGTCGGTGGTGTAGGCGATGAGGTCAACAAGGCAGGAGATCATGTCGGCGTTGCCAGCACCGGCGGCGCAGTGCAGGGGTGTGTCGCCCTTACAGTTCCGCGCTTTCAGGACTAGGCGCACTGCAGCTGCGCCGCCCTTGCGCTTCTCGTGGACGATCATCTTGGCGCAGTGGAGGTACTCCTCACCATCTCCGCACGCCGCAACCACGTGCAGCAGGGAGTCCCCTGGATGGTCACCCCATCCTCATCAAGGACTACCGGGACTGCAGAGGGTCCTGCGGGTGCTGCCGCTGGTGGTGGTGGCTGCCGCGCCGGCGGCGCAGCAGCATCGTCATCATGAGGCGGTGCAGGCTCGACGACTTGTTTCACTGTTTCGCTGTGGACCAACAGCGAGCCCTCCTCGGTGGTCACCCCATCCTCATCGAGGACCGGGACCGGCGGTGGTGGCGGCAGATGCGCAGCAACAGCATCATCATGAGGCCGCCGTGGACCCACTTCCACTATGACGTGCGGCGGTGATATCGATGGTGCCGCCGCCACGGACGTGGTCGTGGACGCTGCAGCAGCGGTGGTGAGTTGTTGTGTCCCGCTCCCCTCGTCGTCCGCCCGTGTGCCTCCACCGTGTTGGTCGTCGTCGTCGTTGAGCTGGAGCAGGTCCTTGAGCGCCTTGCTGTCGCCGCGGCGAGCAGCCATGAACAGCTGCGGATCGAGTGTGGCCCGCGGGCAGGCAGGTGCGGGGGCGGGTGTTGGCTCAGGAGCAGCAGCATGCTCGCTTCCGCTAGCGGCTGCCACGGCGTCCATTGCTCGATCGCTAGCTAGCTATCAGTCTAGCTATTCTGCTACTATGGGATGTGGGGTGCGTGTGGCCTGTGGTGGATCGATTCGATCGTGGATCCTCCGGACTTTATAATCAACACATACCTAAGGTTTTTTTTATTGACCGAAATTCACGGAAATTTCCGAAATTTCCATTCTATTCACAGGTCTATATCGGCCAAATTTTTCCCTTCTTTTCTACTTCCACACAGATAATTCAAATTCAGCCACGCGACGGTCCCACACTTATAATATTTTATTCTTGTTTTTATATGTGAACAAGTGATATTTAATAGCTTAGGAATAGTTTCAAGTCAAATTCTACGAAATTTTTTTAAAATAATTTGAATTTTTTTTTGAATTTGGTCCGATATCTTCCATGCATCATATAATGCACGAGTGGGTGGGTACTGGGTACAGAGCACCGCAGAAGATTATTTTTTTTCTTCGAGTTGTGATTTGACACACCGTCAAACATATTAGATCTAGTTATTTGCAAATTGATCGTATGTCAGCTAATTGGGCTTCATGTATTAAAACATGTCCATCCGAGCTCCTCCGTCAGGTTGCTGACCACCCCGGCGTGGAATCCTGTGTCCCCCGCTCCGGAAGTTCACGGCTGGCTTTCCTCTCCTAGGCTGATTCCAATTGGACGCATATCTTTCCACACGTCTTGATCGGTTTTCCTAGGTGCGGAAAAGATGAGAGTTGGGATAAGGAGTTGTTAACCCTTATACAGACCAATGAATACAAAGAATCAGATAAGCCCCTGCCCCGACTACTACTACTATATTCCTCTCCACTCTCCTCGTTAGTTCGAGCCCGGCTCACAACAATGCAGCTTCTGACTCTCATGGGTAGTCAGAACTTCTCAGTCTCAACTCTTGGACCTATCCATCTTCTTCTTTATAAGAGATAAGGGTTAATTTGCTATTCTCATGGACTGCTCATATTTATTCACCCTACCACATTTCAAAGTTTGTGCCTTGTTTCAGCCGGTTCCTTCATGTGAACCTTCCGGTACTAATAATCTATCTTTATTGGGAAGACCCCTCATCATCCACCCACCCACCCACCCACCCACCTTCTATATTCTCCCATCCCCGAGGGAAGACCACGCACGGCCGAGAATTGCAGGGTCGATCTTGGGCAATCAAGACAGGCTAAAGCGATCCAGGGAGTCTTCGGTAAGACAAGATCGACTTCCTTTTGCACCTCTTCCATTTGTTGAATGAAATACCCCCTTCCTACACAAGCATGTGGTGAACCATACCGAGAGAAAGAGCACTGAATGGAACCATATTTTTTCAACCATGCGGAAAAACAAGATTAAGAGTGGATTTTGGAAACTATTGAAGATACACACGGTGAACATTGACACACAGTTGTTTGCACTCCCCTCCATCCTTATCAATTTTCTGGATTTATCCCAAGTCGATCAATTTTTTTTAATTTTGATCAATTCCAGATTAAAAAAATACTACCATTTACGAGACAAAAAATATATAGTAAGAAAACCAATTTCATGTTGTGTGTAATTACACTAAGTTTGTGTCATAAATATTCATTCTTTTTTATAAAACTTATCAAGCTTTGAAAAGTTTGACTCGAACAAGTGAGGAACTATGCACACTGTATACATATGCATCATCACATGCATAGGGAGGGTAGAGCCATGGTATGCGAGACGAGCTTTTTTCACGGACTTTATAGGAAAAGGTGATCTGGCGAGAATGTGCGGCCTGCTGGCCGACGAAGCAACGACCCAGAACGAAGGTCATTTGTGCACATGCATGCTGATTAAAATCCATGTATAAATATGGTTCCCCGACAATTTGACGATCAAACATGTGCTGTCGAACACCAACACACACCTTTCAAGTTTCATCGGCCTGGCAATTCAAACCCACTTCGGGGTTCAACGTCCAAAAGTTTCCTCCAGATATTGTGTTTCAGTAGGGCCTCCGTGGAGCCAAGAGCCGAAGGCGACCCTCCTCCACCCCCGACCCTGAGCGACCCCACGCCACCGGCGCCGGCGTCCGCCGTGCTCACCTCCCCCGCCCCCTTCACTTCCCCCGCCACCCCTTCCCCCTCCCCCTCCCCTAGGCCCGCACTCCCCCACCCCCCCAGCCCCTTCCGCACCGTCGCCGGTGACGGCCCCGGCGGCCTCTGCGGCCGCCACCCCCTCCCCCTCCGCATACCCACCCCCTCCACCTCACCTTCCCCCTCTCCACTACCTCCCACCACCGACGCCAGCCCTTGGGGCCAGATCTGGGCGGCCTCGAGCCCACCACCGGTGGCGGCGCAGGCGGCCGTCCCCCCCCCCCCCCCCGCCCCTGCCGGGGCCACCGACGCTGGATCCGCGGCCGGCGGTCTGCCGCGGCCCCCCTCCCCATCCACGCCTCTGTCTGCCTCGGCCCAGGCTGCTGTGGCAGTCAGCAGTAGATGCTCCCCCTGCGTGCGCCGCCGTCACCAGGAGGGCCTGCTGGCAGTGCCGCGGGCTCCCACGAGGTGTCGGTCCTCATCAAGGATGCCACAGAGAGCAGCGACGACGATGATGGCGATGAGGACGACGGTGACGACGCTAATGCCGGTACTGATGCGCGGGCGCCCTCACCCTCTCCGGCTGGGGCAAGCGCTGGCCTCGACGCCTTCCTCATCCACCCATCTGCCCCCGCTCCGAGCCCATCGTCCACCTTGTCCCCTAACGCCGCCCCCTTCCAACCGGGGGTTACCACAGCGGGACGGCCCAAGGCACGTCGTTGGGCAGATGAGGACCTCATTGACGCCTCCGATGCGGAATCCACACCAGCTGCCATGACGCTCCTGCACGCTGTTCACCGGGAGCCGCAGCCATCGAGGTCATCGGAGCAGCCTGCGATGGCCCTGCCACACACCTGGCCCCAGCCTTCGGGCCGTGGCGGCGCTGTGCCGGGCCGCCAGTGCTGGCCGGAGGGGGCGAAGCGTCGTCGGCCGCGGCCACAGCTGGTGCACGGCCTGCCGTCTCGCCCAGTGGAGGGCCGCATCCCGGCATGCCAGCGCCTCAGCCACTGTCGACGGGTCTCCGCCCCTGATGCCGATGGGTGGCGTGAGATCCTCCACCGCCAGGAGTTGCGTCCAGCGACCGCCTTGGTTGTGCCACCTGGGCCATCTCGCGGGGGTCGGCCTGCAGGTCGTCGACCACCGAGGCGCATCCCGGCAGATCTCCATGGCAAGTGCCTCAATTGCCTCTCCTCCGCGCACCGGGTGGCCACCTGCAAGCTGCCCCATCGTTGTCTGAGGTGCAGGGGCTTTCGACACATCGCGCGTGACTGCAAGCGGCTAAGGCGCGTGGGCAACCATGTATCGGGCAACTGTGTCTTGGGTCGTCATGATGGGCCGACGGACCATGCTGGCTCGCACAGTTCTTGTGAGCTTAGAGGAGCCACGACCACCACCACCGTCCCCGCCACTGATGGTCGACGGTGACATAGGCGGAGACGACACAAGCATCGGAGGCGTCGCGGGCGGTCGACTGAGTTCGCGCGGACTGCACCGGCCTCCACCTCGATTGCCTCTGAAGCTCTACCGGCTGGGGCTGCCCAAGCGCCGCCGGATTCCACCGTGTGGGCGCCCGTGCAGTGCCTCGCTGAGCACGATGTTGATATTTGGTAACGCAATTAGGAAATAGGATCCGCAAGCGCACGGATATCGGTGAGCACTTCACCCGAGATGTTATCCTGGGTATCGTATTTATATTTTTACCTTTAGGAGAAAGAGTGCATCTGACTAACCAAATCTATTACTACTAACCTTTAGGCTACAACCACTATGATTCGATGTGAGTGATGTATAGAGAAGACTACAACCGCACTCTTCTTCTAACCTTGGTAAGGATGATCTACTGTTCTATTGGGGAGGTTGACGGAATCTAGACACCACAAAGGATGTTCAACCCGCACCTATAAACCCTATCGATCCTGCTAACGGGATATGGAATACAAAGGTAACTCGGAATTGTCACGTTCCTCGCTACTACCACGGTCCGGCTAGACGAGGGGATATCTATGAGTATCCTAGCTTAAACACCACGTTTACGCTAGAGATGATTACTCTAAACTCTACGCGAAGAGATCAAAGTAAACTCATAAACCAAAGAACAATAAAACAAAGAACTTACTAGAATTTAGAAGTCGAAATACTGAAGAATCCTGAGAACAAGCCTCGGGTTAGGAGAACTTGCTCCCGCAGGTACAACCTCGGAGTAGACACCGACAGGCCGACTTCCTCCGATCTACACCTCCACTCTATCTCTCTCAATCTAGTAGAACTAATTCTACTTTCACATTGGATGCTAAGCCCTAAGAGGTGGGAACCCTAGAGGGAACCTCTCTCTCTAAACCCTAACTAGAGATATGCAACTGAATAATGAATTGGGGTCTTCTCCACCAGGGGTCAGGGGCCTTGCTTATATAGCCCTTTTGGATGAATCTGGACCGTCGGATCAAACCGACCTTCATCCTACGGTTTTCCTTGATCCTCAAAGGCGGTGGAGCATAATCCGCGAGACTCGACCTGATTGGTCCCGGGGGCAGGGCGGGCGCCCTAGGGCACAGGGCGGGCGCCCTGTGTCCTGGCCCGTTACGGCTCCCGTTTGTTCCCGTGGCTTCTGGAATCTTCTAGATGTAAGATAATTACGTGTTCGGTTAATATCCCGTCATTAATCCGACATGTGGGCCTTTCTTCCGTATTTCCTGATAACCCCCTGCAGAAATAGATAAACAGCAAAACTCATGGAATTCTGTTAGATCAAACCCTAATTCTAGGTGTTGCTTGCATATAGGTCCGTTTCTTTATTTATTTGATGGTTATAATTGATACTTAAGAACCGTCAACAAACACCCCCATACTTAGGCTTTTACTCGTCCTCGAGAAAAGGTTGGTTAATAAAACATCTGGGGTTGAAACATTCTTTCATACCTGCAGGGTGTTGTAAAAATCCACTGTGCACTTATAGTCAGGGAAATATATGGTCAGAGTAAAGAGCCTTTCTTCTTCTTAATCCCTATCACTTGGAGTTTTTACATATTTTTGAAAAGAAAAACTTAGCATACCTTTATCCTCATAGGTGCTCTCCGAGTCACTCATTATCTTTTATATTTCTCTCTGAGGCTGTTTTGATTTTGCAAAAATAATTCTTTAAGCATACATACCTTGCATTTATTGCATGGTCAAAACCGGATCCGAGGAGAAGAATGCCATACTCTTAGATCAAAGATTTTGAAAATTAAAAATTTGTCACTCTTACTGGCATATTGCTTATTAGAGGGACCATGAGCTATCATTTTCTTTCCATCATATTTTTATCATATCTCATTTTTTTCATTTTGGGTGGATACCGAGGTACCCCTAATTCTACTGCCGGACACTTGTCCATTTTTTTCCACGAGGTTATCGAGCACTTGCTCCTTTTTATTTCTTCGATATATTCATAATTTTGCATAGCCCATGCCTCTAACGCAATAATACTTCGGAAGAGTGAATTTTTCTGAATAAAAATGTCTTGATCTTAGGAGTATGATAAATCTCTCAACAAGGGTCTAACTTGTTTTGAACAAACTCAATACAAAGCAGATAGCTTTAATTAATATTTTCATGTTTAGCAGGCATATAAAACTTGAGGATGGTAGCTATAATTTTGAGATTTTTAAAACAAATTCTCCAAGCAATAAAAAATACTAAGAATAAGGTACTCATACCCTTACCATCTCTTATTCCACAATGACTTGAGTAACACAGGGTTTTAAAATAATTTTAATAATTGCAGGTTTCCAGGAAATATCACAGAGTGAGATTGATCATGATTATAAACATTTTTATCCTTTTAATTTATCATGTTTAGAGAGATAAAATTCTGCACAAACTAAGGTGAGTGTGTAAGTGTGTAATAAAAGTGTGCAGAGTGTGTACCTGGTTCATGGAGTGGTGCGATCGAAGTGTGTGTGACATGTCAGGGAATCTCCCCCATACTTGTTTTCTTGAATAACGTACCTTCGTCATTTTGAAGTGTGATAGCTCCGTGGGATGATGAATGAATTACCTTGAATGGTCCTTCCCATTTGCTCCGGAGCTTTCCATGCCCGAAAAGCTTCACCCTAGAATTAAAAAGTAATACCTTATCTCCGGGTGAGAACTCCTTCTTGATCCTTTTATCATGCCATCTCTTGACTCTTTCTTTGTAGATCTTTGAATTGTGATATGCTTTCTCCCGCCATTCTTCTAACTCCGATAATTGCATTCTTCTATGTTTTCCGGCGATATCTAGGTCCATATTCCATCTTTTTATGGCCCAGTGTGCCTTGAACTCAAGTTCAACAGGTAGGTGACAGGTCTTTCCGTATACCAATTGGTATGGAGACATTCCAATTGGGGTCTTGTATGCTATCCGGTAAGCCCAGAGTGCATCGGGTAACTTGTCCTTCCATGCCGTTCCCATCTCGTTCACCGTCTTCTGAAGAATGTTCTTGATTTGCTTGTTAGAAGTCTCTGCTTGGCCACTTGTCTGAGGATGATAGGGAGTAGCGACGTTGTGACGGATTCCATGTCTTGATAGATAGTGCTCGAAGCGCTTGTCAATGAAGTGTGATCCTCCATCACTTATCACTATCCTGGGGACTCCAAATCTTGGAAATATGATTTCCTCAAACATCCTCTTCGAACTGATATTGTCGGCATGCTTGCAAGGTAGTGCCTCTACCCACTTGGAGACGTAATCAACCGCCACCAAGATGAACTCACACTTCTTAGATGGGGGAAATGGACCCATGTAGTCTATTCCCCAGACATCAAAGAGTTCAATCTGAAGGTTGTTGGTGAGTGGCATGGCATCCCTTGTATTTATGTTTCCGTGCCTTTGACATGGCCCACATCTTCTGATATATTGCTTCGTGTCATCGTACATTGTAGGCCAGTAGAATCCACATTGCCAGATCTTTGAATGTGTACGGAATGCTCCATAGTGACCTCCGTATGGTGATGAGTGACATCTGTCGATGATCTTCAATCCTTCCTCAGTGGTCACACATCTTCTAAGTAGGCCATCAGCGCATACTCGGAAGAGATATGGCTCATCCCATATATGTGAACGACTTTCCTGAATAAGCTTCTTCTTGTTTGCTCCGGGTGGTACATAACCTGAAACCATAAAATTAACAATATCTGCATACCAGGGGTCAGATCTGTTAATCCCGTAAAGCATGTCGTCCCGGAGTGAGTCATTAATGGGGGGTTCCTGTGAATTCTTAAAGTACATTCTAGACAAGTGATCAGCAACAGAATTTTCTACTCCCTTTTTATCTTTTATTTCTAAGTCAAATTCTTGGAGTAATAAAATCCATCTGATTAAGCGAGGTTTAGCATCTTTCTTAGTGAGCAAATATTTTAGTGCAGCATGATCAGTGTAAACAATTATCTTAGCTCCAACTAAATAAGATCTAAATTTATCAATGGCAAAAACAACAGTCAGAAGCTCTTTTTCAGTGGTTGCATAATTAAGTTGAGCTCCTGTCAAAGTTTTACTTGCATAAGCAATTGCATGATGCTTTTTATCTTTAGTTTGTCCCAAAACTGCCCCCACAGCATAATCACTAGCATCACACATAATTTCAAAAGGCAACGACCAATCAGGGGGTTGAATGATTGGTGCAGAGATGAGTGCTTGCTTTAATAAATTGAAAGAATTTAGACATGCATCATCAAATTCGAAAGGAGTATCCTTGGCTAGCAAAAGAGTAAGTGGTCTCGCAATAAATGAAAAGTCTTTTATAAATCTGCGATAAAAACCAGTATGGCCAAGAAAACTTCGAATTCCTTTTATATTCATAGGTGGAGGTAATTGTTCAATTACTTCAATTTTAGCTCTATCTACCTCAATACCTCTTTCAGACACTAGGTGTCCTAACACTATTCCTTCTCTAACCATAAAATGACATTTTTCCCAATTAAGGATTAAGTGCTTTTCTTCACATCTTTGCAAAACCTTATCTAAGTTCTCAAGACAACTATCAAAAGTTTTTCCATAAACTGAGAAATCATCCATGAAAACTTCCATAATCTCTTCAATCATATCAGAAAATATAGACATCATACATCTTTGAAAAGAAGCTGGTGCACTACATAACCCAAAAGACATTCTACGATAAGCATACGTTCCATATGGGCATGTAAAAGTGGTTTTGCTTTGATCATCAGGATGGATAGGGATCTGGTGATACCCTGAATATCCATCTAGAAAACAGAAAAACGAGTGTTTTGCTAACCGCTCAAGCATCTCATCTATAAAAGGCAAAGGAAAATGATCATTTTTCGTGGCTTTATTAAGTTTTCTATAGTCTATGCACATCCGCCACCCAGTGACGGTGCGTTGCGGAATTAGCTCATTCTTATCATTAGTAACAACAGTCATGCCTCCCTTTTTAGGCACAACTTGAACAGGGCTTACCCACTCACTATGCGGCACAGGATATATAATCCCTGCATGCAGCAACTTTATAACTTCTTTTTTAACTACCTCTCTCATCGCGTTGTTAAGTCTACGTTGAGGCTCTCGAGAGGGTGTAACAGAAGGATCTGTCGGAATACGATGGGTACAAATCATATGAAAGATTCCTGTGACATCTTGAAGTAAGTAGCCGAAAACAGAGTGGTGCTTTTCAAGAATGGTCATTAATCGCAGAGTTTGCTCCTGAGTGAGTTTATTACTAACGATCACAGGAAACTCTGGATTATTGTTTAGGAAAGCATAGGTAAGACCGGGTGGTAAAGTTTTGAGTTCTATGGGGGGTCTAGGTGTTTCTGCAAACTCATCTAAGGGTTCAGGTTCAGAAGGTTCGGCCTCTTCTTCAGTGAAGAAGGGGGCTTCCTCTTCTAAGTCTGGATCATCTAAAAGTTCTAGAGATGCAGCCTTTACCTCCTCCATAGAATCAGGCAAAAGATATGGCTCGGTCTTATTATTCAAGGAGTGAGTTATTGTAATTAGAAGTTTAAAATCCTTTCCCAAGGAAATGTAGAGCTTTCCAGTTTGACCTTCATAAAGGAGTCTTCTAAAAGGTTGTCCAATCAGTAGGTCGAAACCCCATATATCAAAGATATAAAAGTTCAAATGAACCATGGAGCCTTCTACCATAAAGGGTAGGACATTAATAATTCCAAGACTGGGGACTAATCGTCCCGAAGATTCCTTTATGACCTTTGTTGTGGGGGTTAAAACAAGTTTCCCAAATAAATTAAGTGCAAAAGCTTCGGACATAATATTGATCCCCACAACAGGATTATAGAGAGCGTTAAATTGATCAGAATTATAAGCACAGCGTATAGTTATAGAGGGTGTGTCCACTCGGATTACTTCAGAGGAAAGCTCTGACTCCTCTAACCATTCGCTACTCATAACCGAGATAAGCTCTCTCAATTGACGTTCACTTGGTAAACAAATGCTAAATTGGCCGTTTTGGGTCGGTCTATAGAATGGTAGTTTAAAATGTTTCCAAAATCGGCAAAGAGATCGGATTCTATGTCTAGCATGAAATCAGATGGTAGAATTTCTTCCTTTTGTGGCTCAGAACCTAGGATAGCTAAAGTAGATGAAAAATTTGGCAGAGTGTCTACTTCGGCTTCGTAGGTTTTATCATGGAGGGCATTATCCATCTCAGCTTCTAGGATTCTATTCAAGATCCCCTTAGCTTCATCAGTAGGGATACGAAAGAAAGAACCTCTAGCCATAGTATGCAGCATTTGTTTATTATCTTTCTGAAGACCTCGAAAAAAGTGAAATAAAAGAACAGTGTCTTCAAGCAAAAGTTTTGGACCAGATTCTAAAAGATCAGAAAAACGTTTCCAGGATTTCCCCAAAGTTTCATTATCTTTTTGTTTAAAAGATAGGACTTCGAGTCTAAGGTCACCAGTACGGTCAAGGGAATAAAAATCTAGACAAAAGTTGGCTCTTAAAACTCCCCATTCACCTTGCTGTTGACTTACCTTCTGACTATACCATCATCTAGCTTCTCCTCTTAAAGAAAAAAGAAAAAGCTTCCAACGTAAAGTCTTATCAGAGATGCCATCAATGCGAAGACAATCGCATGTCTGCTCAAAATCTCTAATATGAAGGTAAGGGTTTTCGTCTTCCTTTCCCGAAAAAGATAAATTTTGAATCATCGCAATCAACCTTGAACTTAACTTATACTGGGATGTTTGGATAGGCTGTGATGACTCCCATGGTAAAAGGTCAGTTGCTGAAGGTGTTGCGGCATCAAAGATAGATATAGAACCTTGGTTTTCCATTTTTGGTAAAAAGAAAAAGAAAGAATGAAAAAGATAAGAAAATAAAAAGTATGAATACAAGCTAGTAGTAAGACTCAAGGTTATCTCAGCAAACCGTCTTTCTCCCCGGCAACGGCGCCAGAAATGCTTGTTGATATTTGGTAACGCAATTAGGAAATAGGATCCGCAAGCGCACAGATATCGGTGAGCACTTCACCCGAGATGTTATCCTGGGTATCGTATTTATATTTTTACCTTTAGGAGAAAGAGTGCATCTGACTAACCAAATCTATTACTACTAACCTTTAGGCTACAACCACTATGATTCGATGTGAGTGATGTATAGAGAAGACTACAACCGCACTCTTCTTCTAACCTTGGTAAGGATGATCTACTGTTCTATTGGGGAGGTTGACAGAATCTAGACACCACAAAGGATGTTCAACCCGCACCTATAAACCCTATCGATCCTGCTAACGGGATATGGAATACAAAGGTAACTCGGAATTGTCACGTTCCTCGCTACTACCACGGTCCGGCTAGAAGAGGGGATATCTATGAGTATCCTAGCTTAAACACCACGTTTACGCTAGAGATGATTACTCTAAACTCTACGCGAAGAGATCAAAGTAAACTCATAAACCAAAGAACAATAAAACAAAGAACTTACTAGAATTTAGAAGTCGAAATACTGAAGAATCCTGAGAACAAGCCTCGGGTTAGAAGAACTTGCTCCCGCAGGTACAACCTCGGAGTAGACACCGACAGGCCGGCTTCCTCCGATCTACACCTCCACTCTATCTCTCTCAATCTAGTAGAACTAATTCTACTTTCACATTGGATGCTAAGCCCTAAGAGGTGGGAACCCTAGAGGGAACCTCTCTCTCTAAACCCTAACTAGAGATATGCAACTGAATAATGAATTGGGGTCTTCTCCACCAGGGGTCAGGGGCCTTGCTTATATAGCCCTTTTGGATGAATCTGGACCGTCGGATCAAACCGACCTTCATCCTACGGTTTTCCTTGATCCTCAAAGGCGGTGGAGCATAATCCGCGAGACTCGACCTGATTGGTCCCGGGGGCAGGGCGGGCGCCCTAGGGCATAGGGTGGGCGCCCTGTGTCCTGGCCCGTTACGGCTCCCGTTTGTTCCCGTGGCTTCTGGAATCTTCTAGATGTAAGATAATTACGTGTTCGGTTAATATCCCGTCATTAATCCGACATGTGGGCCTTTCTTCCGTATTTCCTGATAACCCCCTGCAGAAATAGATAAACAGCAAAACTCGTGGAATTCTGTTAGATCAAACCCTAATTCTAGGTGTTGCTTGCATATAGGTCCTTTTCTTTATTTATTTGATGGTTATAATTGATACTTAAGAACCGTCAACACATGACCCGCTCGTTGAGGCGATATGTGCGGCCGACAGTCCTCTTGCTTTGGTCGTCTCTTTTGACCCGATGCTAGAGGAGCTCTTAGCCGTGGCTGCCCTCTCGCCTCAGCCGTCGGTGAAGGAGTTGGCGCCTTAGGAGGCTCTACCCGGCGTCAAGGCCGGCGACGTAGCCGCACCCGCGGGATCCACGGAGCCACCTCCGGTGGCCGATGTCTCCTCGCCTCTGCCCGCGGTTGCCCTCTCGCCTCAGCCGTCGGCGCAGGAGTTGGCGCCTTAGGAGGCTCTACCCGGCGTCGAGGCTGGCGACGTAGCCGCCCTCGCGGGGTCCACGGATGTCTCCTTGCCTCAGTCATCGGCACACGAGTTGGTGTAGCAGACGCCTCCTCGGGTTGGTCAATCCGGCATCGATGCCGAAGAGACGCCCACGCCGCGTGAGGCCGCTCGACGCCTCGCACGGTTCCGGGATGAGGTGCTGGTCCAGCGGGAACCGCCCCTGATTGTCTCTCCTCCACGACAGAGGCCGAGAACCAAGAAGCCCTTGCCTATCAGACACAGGAGTAGACGGATAGCCGCCCAACCGTTGGCTCACATACCGACCTCCCGGTGGGGCGCGGTACTCCTCGAGCAGCGGTTCGGTAAAGCGCCGCCGGCCAACCTGGGTTCACCTGCGCCCAAGAGTATACTCGACGCGTTGCGTTCGGGGACCTTGTTGTCGAGCTAGGTGGAGGCCCTTGACGCGATGTTTCCAGCGTTCAACGGGCGCGCGTCGGAGCTCTTCATCGAAGACACGTAGGGCACGTCGATGCTCGCGCTTGGTTATTCCTTTTATGTAATATCGCCATAAAGATCTTCCTCTAGGATGGTTCAGCTACGGCTGTGCACGTTGACCTCCTTCGGCGCTCATTTGATGTGCGTTGTATGTCGTCTGAACTTTTCTTCTTAATACAATGATACGTAAATCTTTTGCGAATTTAAGAAAAAAAACATGTGTTGTCGACTAATAACTCGATCGCTGGATTTAAATTATGGTTCACTTTAGTTTTTTTTTTCATAACTCAAACTATACTTTAAAAAATACATTGATATTTACAATGTCAAATAATTGCACAATCAAAAAATATTTAATAAAGAACTCAATAAAATTAATTTGATACTATGGACGCGTGATGCATTTTTCTATATTTTTCGTTGATGCTAAACAAATTTGACTTAAAACTTGACGTAAAATTTGCATCAGATGGAGTAGTAGACAAGGGATTATGTTTCCCAACACAACCAATTGAGGATTTTCAATTGTTATACGACATACTTTTGTGACGTTTTAAAAAAACGAGATGCGACATCTAAAAACAAACGGACAAATGGAAGGAGTAGTAGTGTGGTGGCTCAGCGTCTACTAGCCCAGCCAACCGGCCATAGCTTAAAGCCCACTTTGTTTTTTTTAAGAAAAAGTTCTTTCGTCTCAATTATCTTACTCAAGAGACAGATGCAGCATGTGTGGATCGTATCAAAAAAAGAACATGCATAATAATAATGTAAAAACTAGACAGAGGTGCCTCGGTCTTTCCGGGGGATCTTTTATATTCTCTTCTGATACCACACTGTGCTCGAGGCACTGCAGCGAAAGCGCTTTACTACCGAGCCTTACCGGAGATGGTTGATCAACTTTTTAATAAAGTTCCCAGCATCTGTTAAGCTACTTTATTCAATAAATATGTATAATGTTAAATAAATATGGAATGGATAAAGATGCTTAGGCCAATCTCACCGTCTCGGTGCATAGTTTTATGCTGTTGTTGGCCAGTCTCAGCGAGAGATTTATTAATGTTTCATTTGCATTTAATAGCCTTCTACATATGCATTTTTGATGACATGACAATGTTTTAATGAAGAGAGAGAAGAAATGAGTTTCATAGTAATGAAACTCTTTTGGTATAATTATCAACTCTCTATGAGTCTTAAAATTAAATGTCTATGAAACTCTAGAATAAAACTTTACATTGAGAGTGAGTGTTTCATTTAAGATTTATTTCATTCTAAAGAAAAAAGGATAAAATAGTTTCTTATGCCATAAACTATTTCTACATGGAAATTAAGATATGAAAAAATATGGTAGGTAGATAATAGGAAATAGAAGATAGATAGTTAAATTTCTTCATAAAAAACATCAACTAAAAATATGATTTTTATATATAATACTTACGCAACTGGAGAAATATAAAAACTATCTCATAGTTGTTAAAGGTGGATTGAATCATATGGTCTGCGATGAGCTTTTCTCACGGGCTTCATGAAAAGTGTCTGGGGCAGGAATGTGTAGACTGACTAAGCGACGACAGCCATATAAATATGAGTCGTCGACAAAGTAGGTCATATATATACACATGGTTCACTGCGCCCGAATGTTAACTTGCTAAGCGTGTACATATTTAAACTAATGGAATATTCCTCGCGGGCTGTGAGAATTTAGAAACATTCGGACGCCTACAACAGCTGGACGACCTTAAAAACTATGTCATTCACCCATACTAAATAAACAGCCATTAACCATGCATATATAAGAACAGTGTAGATCAGGCAAAAGAGTGACTGGACATGGTACTGTTCCTGAAGTCGACGAGTCAAGGGCGCTTTCCAAACCCGTGCTGACACGAGTCAAGGGCGCTCCTCTTTTCACGCGAACCAAGGGCGCCCCGCGTGCTCGCCCTCCCCTAAGAGCAGGTATAATCAGCGGGCGGTAAGAGAGTCCATGTCATCAAAAATCTACGTGAAAGAAAGAGAAGATAAGAGAGAGAAACAGGCGGGCGCTGAGCTTACCGCCGGGCGCAGCACACGGAACGAGGGGCATGCGCCTGCTTGCAACCCATTCTATCACCTTGCGCAGGCGGAGAGTTCCTTTCCCTCTCTATTAACTTGCTAGAGCATTAAATGCAGAAGCTCCTTTACGATCCATTCTTCTAGCCGGCTCATTATATGAGCAAAGGTGGTACATACGTGGCACCAGTATCCAGCCTTCTAGACGTCCGCTGCCGCCGTTTCTAGCCTTGCTCTCAGCTGAAACGCGGACGTGGCTCCCACATGCCGAAGCAAACGGCAAAAGCCGCGCGGCACTGCTCGCCCAGCCACGCCACCTACGCGGCCGAGCGTGATCTCCCGACCGCCCCATGTGGCACACAAATTTTTTTTATCTTTAAATAAATTTATTATAAAAACATATTTAACTATCTATCTAATGATACTAATTACGTATCATAAATATTAATATTTTATTAAATATATTTAGCCAAATTTAAAAGTTGTTGACGTTTTGGGAGGCGAGAATGACTCTGACTCTTCGTGTAAGGACAGATGGAGTAAGTTAAACAGTGCACCAGGCAGCTTCGCCCCTGCCGAAACACATGCTATGCTATGGTGTAAAAGCGTCACCCACTAGGAGTACTGTATACTCCCTCCGTCCCATTGAAAGTGTCACCCGGGAAACGTGTCTGTGAGGGGGGCACGCTTTTCCAACGACATTTTCAATGGGACGGAGGGAGTATGTACTATGGCAACTGGAACAAACCACGACTCCACGAGAAGGCACTACACGCCCTTATTTAGTTCCCAACTTCTCTTCCTAAATTTCACTATAAAAAAGAAGATTCCCCATCACATCGAAATATCGGTAAATGCATGGAGTACTAAATGTAGATGAAATTAAAAACTAATTACACAGTTTTGTTGTACTTTGCGAGACGAACATTTTGAGCCTAATTAGTCAAAGTTAGGACAATTTTTACCAAATAAAAACAAAAGTTGCTACAGTACGATATGACCTGTACTATTCCAAGTTGGGGCACCCAACTTGGGAACTAAACACGGGCCACATAGCATGTGGTCCTCGTACTCGGCAGCAGCGAGAGATTCTGTCCACGGCTTGTTTAGATCCTAAATTTCATCCCTAAATTTCACTATGCAAAAAGAAGATTCCCATCATATCAAAATGCCGGCATATGCATGGAGTATTAAATGTAGATGAAATTAAAAACTAATTACACAGTTTTGTTATACTTTACGAGACAAACATTTTAAGCCTAATTAGTCAAAGTTTAGACAATTTTTACCAAATACAAACGAATTGCTACGGTGCATATTTAATGCGCACTGTACAGATTCGGCCCCGGGATCTAAACACGGCCCACATCGCTGGCCTTGACCCTCCCCGACGACCTCAACTGAGCCACCGCTGGCCCCTCCATCCCGGACGCTTCACTGTTCGGCAAGTCATGATTGGAGTCTCCGGCCGCAGAGCAGCGCGTCACCCACGGCGTTGACGAAGAAAACGCGGCCGCGGGGAGTCCCATAGGGCCTTGTTTAGATACTGGATTCGGGGCACCCTAAATTATTTGGTAAAAATTATCTAAATATTGATTAATTAAGTTCAAAATATTCGTCTCGCAAAGTACAACAAAACTATACAATTAGTTTTTGATTTCATCTACATTTAGTAATCCACACATGTGCCAACATTTCGATGTGACGGGAAATCTTCTTTTTGCACAGTGAAATTTGGGGAGAAGTTAGGAACTAAATAAGGCCAGGGTAAGATTCTTTTCCCTGAAATTATTACTGAAGCCAGTAATCCAACTCTGATTCAAAGCAGTGGACTCTCGCAAACAAAGATATTATATGATCTGTAACACAAATTAAGAATGAAGCAATATTAACTCGGGTACCCCACGGAAGGACCGGTGGACAGTAACAAAAAGCGTTCAACAGTATCAATACATCAGCGTAAGTGTCGAAGCAGTGCTATAATATCTTTCTTTGTGGGGACAAATTCACAAATTTTGAATGCTATGTAAAGTCAGACCACCTCGCCAAGAGTGTGACCATGACCCGGCCTACTTCGTCCGGCAAATCAAACAAGGGCCGACCACGGTGTATGCCAGGTGGGCCACAGCAAACTCTGTGGGGGCACCTGTCAACTTACTTAACAATGGATTATAATTGTTTAGATATAACATTTGCAACTCATGTTACTTTTTCCTGAAACTTCAAGTCATGTTCCTAGTACATCTTGTTAGCCCAATGGTACGTCCCTGGCATTTTAACCGAGAGGTCACTAGTTCAAACCCTTGCCACTTCACTTTTCATTTTTATATTCTGTTTTTATGCCCCTTTAAAAATTAAATTAACTATAGATATATTTTTTTCTTTAGTTTTCATATTTTTATCTCATCTTGTTGTGTCCCATAAAACCTCACTTGCAAGTAGTTTTTAATTTCTTGTCTTTTATCCCCTCTCAATACTAATAACTTTATGTGATATATTTCATCCTTTACTTTCCAGTTTTATTTATCCCAAGCCGCTATGCTCCGTGAGACACGTCATGAAATGGAATGATAAATAAAAGTGATATAACTTCAGCATCATTTCATTATCACTTATCAATAGCTATGTACAACGACATTTTAATTTTCTATTTTCTTTTGTCCCCTTTAAAATTAAGTATAGATTAGTTTTTCTATTCTTTTTTATCCCTCTTGTTATATCCCATGAGACCTCATGTGTCCTTGTTTATATTGTTTCGATTTTTTTATCCCCTCTAAATATTATAACTATAAATAACATATTTCCTCCTTTTATGTATTTTTCATCCCATCTTGTTCTAAGTCTCTTTTATGGCTATATTTCGAATTATTTGTATTTCATTTTAACTCTTTATATCGTAATTTGTTATAGCTTTTAGCTAATCTTTGATTTTAAGGCTTATCATGTTATTTAATGCACGCAGTTTTATTGAATTGGAATACGGTTTTACCGAATTTGAAATGGTTTTACTGAATTGCATAAGAAATTTTTTGTGCGGCATATCCTGTGGTAAAATCATAGGTCCGCCACTGAAACCAAATAGACTGTTAATTTCTTTATCGCACATACCACCACAACCATGAGCGGACCCTCACCATGTATGATGATAAGCTTCTGCATGCTAGCCTCTTCAAGTTGTTTGGGATTGGTTGGATGCCCTCTTTGTTCTGTATTTCTTCAGCTGTTTTTTCACCTGTTGTTAGTAAGGTGGGGACTGATGCTGAATCTAATTTATTCTACTAACATGTCATTGTATTTTGGTTGGTCCCCCTGGTCTCCCTTTTGTGCCCTGCTCTTTGCCTTTTTCCCATCCTTAGGATTTACTCCCTCTGGCCCATTTTATCTGGCGTAAGTCAGAATGACACGATCTCCTAAATTATACTTTAACCATTCATTTGCGTATATTATATTATTTATGCTTATAATCTTATAATCATTGGATAATATAATTCCTTACAAATCTAATCATATAAAGTTTGTATTATAATAGTTAAAAATTATTAGCCTAATTATTGGTCAAAGTTTTTAAAGTTTAAATCTTGATATACGTGTGCACTAGATAAAATGGACCAGAGGTAGAATGATTCTTTATGATCCATTGGTGGCGGCCCAATACTCTCATGTTTAGGCCCCGTTCATCCGGCTTATAATCCGGCTTTTTCAGCTTGTTTTTTTAGCCGGAACAGTATTTTTCTCTCACAACAAATCAGCCAATAGTGTTTTTCAGCCGGCTTATCAGCACAGCCGAACGGAGCCTAGTCGTTTTCGCTTTTGGTGTCTTTTTTGTTTGATATTTTCTATCATCCTTTTGGTTTCTGTTTGCATGTAGCTGCAAAAAAGGATCGCCAATATAATTAGACATATTTCGTACTCCCCACATTTTAAATTGTAAGATGTTTTGGCTTTTCTGGATGCATAGCAAAATCTATGTTTTAGAAATGCCAAAATATCTTATGATTTGAAATGGAGGAAGTACTAGCGAATACAGATAAACCGACACCCAAAACTTCCCCAGCTTCTATTTTTTAATATAAAACAAAAAAAGAAGGCAAAAAAGACAATACCTCTATTTTTCGTCCCAAAGTCGATCACATTATGTAGAACCAGGTCCAATATTAGAAGCATCAAGCCACCAATCTAGAGTTACATATTTCTTCTACACCATCACAATAAATGAATCGTTCTAACCTAGAACAAAGCAAAGCCAAAACGTACGTAAAGCATTCAGAAACTCCAGATCACGAGCCTGTACACCATCTATAGCCTAAACTCCACCACAGCTGAACTCAAGACTCACCTACCGAAGAATGAAAAGAAGTCGCCTTTCTTCTTGGGCCTCTCCTGCTCCTCGACCATGACTGATGTCATCGCATCTCTTTCCACCAACTACCAGTGGCCTGCTCCAGAGCAAGGCCCGCAGGCGTGGGCGGGTCGTTGAGCACCAATGGCACACCCCTATTTGTGCTCCGGATCACCTCTGCATCTTCTGGCACCACTCCTAGCAAGGGCAACCCGAGCATTTCCTGCACATCAAGCGCTGACATCATGTCCTCCCCCTTCACCAGGTTTGGCCGCACTCGGTTGACAATAATCTTGATATCTTTAATGCCATCGCACTCCAACAGTCCTACGACATGGTCAGCATCACGGAGAGCCGTAATGTCAGGGGTGGTAAAACAAGCACCGCCTCTTCTGCAGGTGCAATGGCAATGACAAACCCGGCATCAACACCTGCAAGACAAATTCCAAGCAGCTTTACATAACAAAAGTAGATGCATATAAATGTTTTTTTATTTCAACACCATGACTTTTTTAGGGCCTGTTCGTTTCCCCAATCCAAGTGGATTGGAGAGGAGAGATAGGCAACACATTTTTCATAACAAACTTCATAACAACTTTGAAACCGTCTTCTCTTCCTCACGGAGTCAGTCGCGCCTATCTCTATTTCTGCCTCCAATTCTTGCTATTCGTCCTCAAATTCCTCTTCCGGAGTAGCGTGGGCATAGCACATTGTGTCAACTCTGAAACAGTGCTTCATACCCTTGTTCCAGACGGGGAAAGTGACGGGAAATTTTTTTGAGGTCAACACCGGGGGGATTACGGTATCCCCACCTGAATTTTTGATTCCACAGATACTGGTCAAGCTGAGGGTGGAACGGCGTGGTGCTAATCTAAATACAATAAGTTCAGAGAAGTACATGACAGTAGGAGAGAGGGATTACAACACTTAACAGAAGAACAAACACAACATGATTCAACTACCAGCTTAGCCTACTAACCGAAGCGACTGCAAGCACAACTTCCTACCATGTGCCACCACCAATGACATACTCCAAAGAGCTCCAAACCACATGCAGCTATAAGGTATTGAGTTGGATAAAACAGACGACAACCAGGAAGATGTGAAGCATTGAGTCGGAGTCAACAGGCGGCAACCGTGAGTGGCATCACCTAAGAGCGCATCTGAGCTCCACCCGATGCCCACCAACACCATTTGGGGGAAGGAAGCCTCAAAGAGGGAGGACCAGCAGGAGAAGAACGAGGAGATCTAGAGAAGAGATCAAGGTCCCCGCAACCCGGCATATGATGAGGCGGAGCAATCAAGTGATTTAGAAGGCGACAGAGCAAGTCGTTGATGACGAGCACCTGACATCAAGTAGTGTTTGCAGAAGCCAAGGGGTAGGAGGATAGTCAGACCAACAAGATAGGGTGGGAGAGCAACCAGAGAGAGCACAAGGTCGCGCTGGGCGTGGCCGGGAACAGGCGTACTTGTGTCGATGCCTTCAAGAAGGGAAATGATGTCCACGAGCGCCATCATCGATAACCGAGGCACCAGGCTCGTAAGGGCTTTCGCCCCGAGACCTGGGAAAGGGACGGGAAATGAAAACCGATGCACTATGTATAACTGATGTAGTGGTGTGGTTGATGATGTGCAACAAAGCTGCACAAAACATTTGGAGCGTTGCAGCTATATATGTGTTTTGATTCGTGTTTATAAGGAATATTCAACAGTACAATGAGAAACCATTGTTGATAAATTGGTACGTACATGCATGGGAGTATTGCGCAGAGGAAATTAAATTGAAACTAGAGACAATGGAGCATATACTTGGTCGAGCGAGTATACTAATTGTAGCACGATGAAATTGGTAGTGAGTGTGACTCCGATCGGTCTTATAATGCGAATTAAGTACAGTACTAGCAAAACATGCCCGTGCGTTGCAACGGAAGAAAAAACTATCACATATTTTTATGAGCCTGTGCATTGCAACAGAAGAAAAAAGAATTATCAAAAGTTTGACCTATTTGCGTCAGCTCGCTGTGCTTTAGCGGCCGCGACATCTTAATTTGTTAGGTGATACTTTTGATGCTGTGAGTGATTGCAGCAATTACAAACGAATGGCCCTGTTAATGAAAACAAGAACGACAATGTTATTTATTTATTTATTTATTTATTTATTTATTTATTTATTTATTTATTATCCATTCTATAGAATTTAAAAGCTATATTTTATTTTATCATGATCATTGTATGCATAATTAAGTTACTATTCAATAATATGTAAATATTCTATTAATTAGTATTTTCTCATGAATGTAACATATAACTTTAGGTTCATAATATCAATGTGTCGGTAGAGTTAGATATGCAACGGCGGCGCGGGTTCCTCCTCCCAAGACGGCCCTCTCTCCCTCTGGCGGCGTGGTGAACCCAGGAGGCCGACCATCGCTCCCCCTCTCTCTCCCTCTGGCGAATCTGGCGCGCCCTCTCTCCTCTCTACCTCAAGCTCCGTGCGGCGAGCAGATCTGAGCATGCGACCAGATCTGTGCCTGTTGAGCGCCCTAGCGACGGATCTAGGCCGGCCGAGCTCCACGACGCCGGATCCACGAGGACAGCGAGGACGGTGGCAGCGACAGCAGTGGATTGGGCTTGGCAGGCCCGTCGATGGGCTCAGCGGGCTCGTCAACAGGCTTTTTTTAATTTTTTTTCTAATTTATTTACCGAGGTCTGGGAAATTTTTTTTGCCTGCCTTGAAAAAGATTTCGGTAGTAGTGACATGTCAGCACTTATCAGGAGCATAAAATATTTACTCATAAATGTATCATATAACTTTAGCTTCAGACTATCTATGTGTCGGTAGAGTTAGGTATCAAAGTCGGCAAGGATTTGGTCATCATCGTGTCTCGGTTCCAAATGTCAGCACTTATCGAGACTTGCACTGATACATATGGATAGCTTAGAGATTTGTACTGGTATGCATATAGCTTGAAGAAACATTTATTTTGATTAGATTGGATAGCAATCTGCTTAAGATTTTAGTTTACAATTTGATTATTTAGGCCATTGGCTAATTCATGTTACAATAATAATTTATGTATAGTTAAAACTAACAATTTACTAATAAAATATTTTATATATTAAAGGTCAAAGTTTGAAAGGCCCGTAATACTGTATTTCTTAAGCATAGTTCCCTCGTTAGAAGAGAAAAGGAAAAATAAAATAAAAGGAAAGGGCAGTATTTTTTTTAGAGAAAAAAAAGACACGGACATCACCTGTCCATCACGAGTGGGCTGCACATCCCTGAGACCCCGACATAGGATATGGTCCATACGGAACACGTACGTGCCATAGAAGGAAAAAGGCATATACCGAAAAAAAAAGACACGGACACTTGTACGTAAACAAAAAAAAGTAGTGCAGAATAAAGAACGTATCCTTTTCTGTTTATTATTAAGAGTCCTATTTAGAGCACTTAGGATTTAAGGAATCTATTTAGTACTCCATATTGATATAGACGCGAGCTATTCTAACTCGTATGCACGGGGTTATATATAAATTCGGTAGTCAGAGGAAGATAGACCATAAAGAATGGATGGACGAAAAAAAAGAGCCTGAAATTTTGCCTCTTTATTATTAGGTATAGATATAGACTAGACTAGATGCCATGCATATTGGCAATTTGGCACCTACGTTACATACCCACTTGTCCACTTAATTCAGAGTTGCTTTTGGTGGACCCACTTGCGAATTGCTGGGAGGAGGCTAGAGCCTCCATCATACAGTCGTCCATATGACCGCTCACATGGCGGAGCTCTCGAGCCCATAGCCCAACGCCGGCGGCCACCCCGGCCCCGGCGGCCACCTCGCCGCGCCGCTGCCCCCACCGGTCGCGGCGCACCCCTCCCCCGCACCACCGCCCCCCTCCCCCGGGCCGCATCCCCGCCCTGGAGTTCCCCCTCTCCCCAGATCTGAGTCCCTCCTATCCCTAGATCTGCCCACCCCGCCTCACGCGATGGAGCCTGGTTCCTGCTCCAGGATGTCTTGGGCCGACGAAGTTGTTGCTGAGGAACGCAGCGACGGTGTTCCCGGCCGCTCCTCCCCGGCCCTCAACGCCGATGCAACTCCGTTCCTTGGCAGATCTGCGAGGTCGCTGGCGCTCAACCCCAACGCGCCGCCCTTCCACGCCTCCCCCCCCTCCGGGATCTGGAGAGAGACTCTCCTTCTCGGATCTCGACGACTACGACGACTCGGAGCCGCCCTCCCCGCCACCCGACGCGAAGGGGAAGGGTGTGTCCAAGGCCGGCAGTCGCCGTCGGCGTCCTCATCGTCGACGGCGGGCCAGGGACCCCTCCGGCTTCATGGCTACCGCCCGCCACACCCACCCATCCCGCGAAGCATCACCCTTGCCCCATCGGTCCCCTGTGGCTCACCCGACGTGCGCATCGGAACCGCCGGACGTGGACGGATTCCACACGGTCCAAAGCCGCCGTCGTTGGCGCAGGCGCACGCCACCTAGACAACAGATGCCGGTGCCGCCGCACCTCGTCGGGAAATGCTTCAACTGCATGGGGGAGAACCACGTTTGGGCGAACTGCACCGCCAAATCGGCCTGCATCAATTGCGGGAGTGATTGTCACCGATGCAAGGATTGCCCCTTCCCGCCCCTTGTGCCTGGGAAGCGCCGTCGCTCGCCGTCCAACAGAACTACGACCTGCCGCGCGGCGCCTCGGCTCATCCCTGAGCTTCGACGGCGCCCGGCACGCTCAGACGACACGGTCTCCAGTCGCTCGGTCTCCACAGGGTGCTCAACCTCTGTTCCACGTTGCTGTGCTCCGTCTCCGCAGCCGGCCGCGGTGGATTCCGGCCGTCCTGCGGCCCGCAGCGAAGCCGTGGACCACCCACAGCCTACACGGCGGCCTGCACTGGACGGTCGACAGGAGGTGCCAGAGCAGGGTCCCCATGCCGCCGCCTCGCCAGGCAGGGAGGGTGATGTGCAACGCCCTCAGCCACACAACTGTGAGCTCGTTGTTGTGCCTCGCTCTGTCGAGCTTGAGGCCGCCGAGCTGGAGCTCGGCTCTGCCCTGGTCGCCCTCGTCGCTGGCACCAGGCCGCCGGTTTCACCTGCAATGGTTCGCTCCTACCTCGCCACCTTATTTGGCCTTGGGGATGATCTGGTCTCCGTACGCCGTCACGACCCGAAGACTTTATTGTGCGCTTCGCACGCCACGAGGACCGGGAGAGGGTGCTCCACTCGGTGGTCCAGGGTGCCCCATTCTCTTTGATCTGGCATCCATGGCGCCGTACGTCGCTGGCTTCGGCAGGGTCCTTTCATTTCAGAGTATTGGTGGGCATGAAGGGGGTACCGCTGCATGTGAGAAGCTTGGCCGTGGCACAACATATTCTTGGGACCGCCTGCGCCCAACTTGAACTTGCTCCTCCAGATGTAACTCCAGATGATGATGACAGGAAACTCTTTGTAGCAGCCTGGTGCCTCGACCCGCTTCTCATTCCTGATGAGAAAATTATTTTCATCCCAGAACCTAATGCACGTGTCCCCGGGAACGCACTATAACTTCAAGCGGACGAGGCCATTCTGAACAAGCTCCCCGGCCTCCGTTATCCGGTTCGGATCCGGATTATCGAAATCCAGGACTGGAGCACCCCCGCCCCCCTCGTCGGACGAAGAGGGACACATTCCTGAGGACGATGATGATGGGGATTCAGATGACAGTAATTTCAATCGCCGCCACCCTGGGTTCGATGGCCGTGGTGATCGCAGGAGGGATCCGGGTTACCGTCTCTTTAGAATGGCGGACGCTGATGCCGCCCCCAGATTGGGTGGAAGTCGGGGGCTCACGTTCTAGCCCCGTCGCATCGTCAGAATTGGCGAATTCTCCTGTCCAGTTGTCGAGGATAACACGTTGCCTTCTTCTGTTGAGGTGCCTCTGGCCCTCCTGCAAGCCGTGCACCATCACACGGACATGGGGGAGATAGCACTCATCGATGACATATCTTGCTCAGCTCAACGCGCGACCTCCCCTGCGCCGGTCCGGCTCATCGACCCTGAGCAGATCCTGATCGAACAGATGGCAGCTACTCCGGACTCTTCTGCCTTCGCCTGGGCAGATCATCCTGCACGAGACGACGCTTCCTTCATCGGATCGCATGCCGCGGACCTGGGGACGCAGGGCTTCATCTGCTCGGCCATGGGGCCTGACCTTTTGCTCCTTGAACTGCTGCCACGCCGCAGCATATGCTGCACGAACGCGGACTCGCCGCGCCGCAGACTCTGCTGCACCAACGCGGACTACAGCGACACTGTCTGCAACTTGCAGTGGCCGAAACATGATGTCCGGCTCGGCCTCGACCTATATGGTCTGGAAGGCATCGCAGGCTCATCCCACAGCCCCCAGCTGATAGTGGCGCCCGCGGTGGCGATCACGTCCCCGCTGAATGCAGTGGGGGAAACGTTCCAGCCATCGCCCCGCGTCGGCCGTGACATCGAGCCACCGTCGCAGGCAGAGGCCCCTGTCGACGACTCCTCTACACAGCAGACTGATGCTGATCCCGGGATGGATTTCATCAACTCCCTCCTGCGACCTATACCGGAAGCTCTGGTGCATACCCCGCCACGCGCCCGTGGTGCACGCCGTGTGCCGGCCAGTGTGATCCCCAGACGTAGCGACCGTCTGGCGGCGAAGTCAGCGTTTCGTGATCCAAACCCGGAAAAGCAAGCAAAGCGCGTACTCGTTAACAAATGGGAGCGCAGGCCTAATGACGCACCAATTGTCGCCTCGGATGCTCAGATCGCGGACATCTTCCACGATGCCTTTAGGGGGCCGATTGATTCTCCTACTCGTGAGGCAATGTGCGCGCTGTTGTTCCCCTCACCCTGCGAGAGGTCGAACTCCGCGATGCTCACGGCACTTGTCGAGTAGACTAGCACTGCTAGCTTTGTCGCGCCAATTGTATTTGTTTAGCACATCCTACTTTTGCCACCGCTTGCGGTGATCTTTGTCGTGTGTTACTTCATGACGTGGATCGGCGCCTCGCCGTGACCACTCACGAAGCGTGTAAACTTCCTTATTCCACTTAGTGCAACACGTGCAAATGCGCGTTCTCAAAAAAAAAAAAGAATTGCGGGAGGCCGAAGATGATTACGTAGGACCCGAAGTGTACCCCGAAGAGGAGAAATATTGATCGCGCCCATTCTGCAGGCAGTGGTCGAAGACTTCCAATTTGAGCACGGACTGTTGTTGCCATACAAATGATCTGCCAAGCTCCCATGTTCGCATAGAGCGAAGATGCGAAAATAATCACACAGACAGCAACAGCAGCGGTGCGATCAACTGGAGCCAGCACCAGGTAGAGTCCCAGGCCAAAATCTGCCACCAAACTCCTTGCCGCCCTCTACAGCAAGAACGCCGAAACGTTGAAGTACCCGTTATGTAGGGAGATGTCCATAGCCAGCAACCTGGCAAAGACAAGGGCACAGGTAGCTGCGATCGAGTAGATGAATGCCAGCGTGTCGGCGAGGATAAACGCGTCGAAAGCATAGCTCCCAGCAAGCACTGGCGTGCCTGCGGCTGCGGCTGCGGCATCGCCGCCGTCGGCTGATCGATATAGCCTCCAGGCAACGTGAAAGCTGATGCGAATGTGACAGTCGCAATAAGAGCGGTGACAATGCTCGTCACCTGCGTTGCTTCTGTATGCTTCTTCGATTCCCATCTCCCTGTTGAAAGTTGCAGGTTCTTTCACGCCTTTTTAGTTCTGCGTTCTTCTTCTTCCGGTCATTATGTGCAGAATTAATGATTTTTCCTCTTCGGTCGCAAGTTACACATGGAGGTGCTGAAATGGCGCACTGAAGTGCCGTGTTTTTGCCTCACAAATGTGGGTTAGGTTAGGTACTGCACCGCACTGCAACAATCTCTCTCGGATTGCTTGCCTGCCAACAAGATATGCTGCTACTTTCGCATGCACAACCAAAGATTTTTGGTGTACTTCTCGTTTCCCCCAAAAGATTTTGCACATATTTTCCGAGAATTTTCAATCAAAAGATCAATTTTTTTGCCCAAATTGAATTCTACCCAGTCCAGCAAACCAGATCAGTGTTAGGGTTTTGATCTCTCCTCCTATTGGACCCAACGGCCCATTAGAGACCTTGATCCGCTCCTTAATCGGGGGATTCCAACCCACCTATGGTTGGAGGGCCCCTGTCACGTGCGATACATAAATAGAGGTGGGAGGCCGGGGCACGGATCACCAAGTTCGACCGCCGCCACTACTCCCACCGACAAACCCTAGACCCTACTCCGATCACAGGGACCGCATAAGTGACGGGAAGCTCTTTTCCGCCGCCACTGCGCCCCCTTCCTCGCCATGGCGGACTCCAGCTCCTCGGCACCTAAAACTGATGGTCGCTACTCACCCCTTAACTCCTTTTATTTTCATGTTATGTAAAGGATGAAGTGAATCTCTTGTTTTAGTGAAGCCTCGGCTAATCTCACTGTTAGTAGATCTAACTGGGATTTTAACAATGGTATCAGTAGAGCCACCTAACAGTGGATTAGATCGAGATCAAATCAGTGATAAGAAACCCTAATCTAGGGTTAGCCGCCGAGCGACATGCCATGAGCATCGTCCCGGGCTACTTAGAAATTAGAAGAACGCGAAACCCTAACCCCTAACCCGTAAGACCGTTGTGATAACAATCAAATCCGGATCGAAATGGGAGGGGAAGAATAACCTACCTCACCGGAGAAGTAACCGCCGCCGGCGGTAAGACATCCGGCCGGCGAACCTTCGGTCGCCGCCGGCTTAGTTGAGCTGCGCGCGGGTGCTTGGCACCGCCCGTGAAGCCGCTCGACGGCGGCGTGCTCAGCCGAGGACGAGCACGCCCGCCGACGAGGGGGCTCATTTCGGCTGCTGCGGCTGCGCGTGAGAAAGGGAAAGGGGAAAGGAAGCTAGGGTTCACGTGAGGCCGGCTCGGACGCTTTTTGTTATCGCGAAAACGACGCTTAACTGTTCGATCCAAGCCGACGGCTCAGATCGACGCACCCAGACGGTCCGGCGGGGGGGAGCGCGGTCCATGCCTGCTTTCCCGGCCCAGGCCCACGTTGCAACCTAGGGCGCGGGGGCAGCGCGCGCGCCGCGGTCGCGGGCCGCATCAGCAGCTGGGCCTCTTCGTTTGCCGCGGCCCACTTAGCCTAAGTGCCTTTTTTTTCTTTTTTTTTATTAGAACAGATTTTCTTTTCCAGAATGTTTTTTAGCATAAGTATTTTCATGATTTTGAAATTAGTCAAATTTTTTATTTTATCAAATGTGATAAAATTTTAGTGGCAATATTAGACATATTTCTGGAATTGAAAATTAGTTCACATTAGTCACGTTTTCCGCTGCTCAGTAAGCGTATTTTGCTCCTTAATTAAATTCGAACCAACGAGAGATTTAGTTATGGGGCAAATTTAAGAAATTAGAAAATTTTATAATATTGTTATTTTCTGACCAGCGTTGATTATATCAATATTATAATTGCTTAGTCCATCAGTTAATGTGCATTATTTCTTTATTTGCCCAACGGTGACATAGATTTAATGCACAGAGGATTGTATGTATTAATACTGACCAACGTTGTTTTAATACATGCAATTTCAATCTCAGTTATTTTCTTAAACTAAGTTTACTCACAATTTTGTATCTGAATTTCAGGTCTCACCAACTAGGTACAGATGGTCCCGAAACTCAACGGGACCAATTATAAGACGTGGCGTGAGCAGTATGAATTAGCCCTTGTCATGACTGATAATGATTTAGCTCTCAATGAACCGTGCCCTCAGGAACCTGAGGAACCGGTCATTGTACAAAATGAGACTGATGAAGCGTTTGCTACACGCAAGCGTGAGCATGCGTCAGTGAGGATGTCCTATGACCTTGCTAAGAAAAAATGGGACAACTCCAATAAGAAATGTCTGACATTGGCTAAAGCTACTATTTCAGAGCCCATCAAGGGATCACTGCCTGAGTGCACCACCATCACTGAGTATTTAGAAAAAGTCAAGACTTAGTTTCATGGTACAACTAAGACTCAAGCCAGTGTGCTTATTAGAGAGTTTATCAATAAGAAATACACTGGTGGTGGTGTCAGAGAGCACATACTGAGGATGAACACCTTGGCATCTAAGCTCACGTCAATGAAGATGGTTTTTCTAGATCCATTTGTCGTTCATGTGATCATAGCTTCTTTGCCAAAGGAGTTTGAAGCTTTTGTTGTGCATTACAACATGGCACCTGAGGACTGGAACATTGAGAAGCTCCTTGGGCAAGCCACTCAGGAGGAGGAAAGACTTAAGGAATCACGAGGAGACTCTGCTCTCTTTGTGAAGCATAACAACAATAAGAAGTTCTACCATAAGAATGCCAAACCACAAGGGAAACCAAAATGCGATGGTAGCTCTTCCTCTAATGCTCAGGCATCAAACTCTCAGGGCAAAGCCCCTCAGAACCCTCAGACTCCTCAGAACAACAATGGGGCTCAAGACCAAAACAGGCCACAGAACCCACTACGCAAGAAGCCTTGGCTAGCACCAAATCAGTGCATGTTCTGTGAGAAAACAGGACACATGCAAAAGGATTGTCTTGGTTTCTTGAAGTACCTCAACAAGCATGGTGAGGATTTAGTTACATTTGTAGATGAATCCTTGTATATTAGTTATGCTAAATCTACTTGGTGGATTGACTCAGGTGCAACAATTCATGTTGCCAATTCTTTATAGGGATTCCATACGAGGAGAACCCTGCAAAGAGGCGAAAGAACAATTAAGGTAGCAAATGGAGTACAAGCCGACGTCGAAGCCACTGGCGATTTGACTTTAGCATTATTAGATGGTTTTGTACTTAGGCTTTCTGATGTACTCTATGTTCCTTCTTTGCATCGAAACTTAATAAGTGTTAGTAAGTTAGATGATGATGGATTGGCTTGCCATTTTGGAAATGGCAGATGTAAGATACTTTTTAATGATAAGTGTGTTGGTCTTGCCTTCCGACAAGACAAACTTTATTTGTTATCAGTTTTTGAGAATGTTAATGCTATATCCGTTGAGAATGAGAAAGTTCCATCGTCTACGAATGTAAATAGAAAGCGTAAGAAAATTCAGATTGACTCTTCGAAATTGTGGCATTGTAGATTAGGCAACATTTCGAGGGGGAGAATTGATAGATTAGTCAAGGCTGACATTCTTCCGCCAATACAACTCTCAGAATTAGATCAGTGTGTAGATTGTATTAAGGGTAAGTATGTTAAGAAAGTTAAGAAAGATGCCAAACGAAGTGCAGGAAACTTAGAAATAATTCACACAGATATTTGTGGTCCATTTCCTGTTAAGAGTGTGGATGGTTATGATTCATTCATAACTTTCACTGATGATTATTCACGTTTTGGCTATATTTATCTAATAAAAGAAAGATCAGAGGCGTTAGATAAGTTTAAGATATTCAAGGCAGAAGTAGAAAATCAGCATAATAAGAAGATTAAAATAGTAAGATCAGACCGTGGTGGGGAATATTATGGGCGACATAGCCCGTATGGCCAAGTTCCAGGATCTTTTTCAAAGTTCCTTCAGGAAAATGGCATAGTTGCCCAGTATTCCATGCCAGGAGATCCTCAGCAGAATGGAGTGGCTAAGAGAAGAAACCGTACCTTAATGGATATGGTAAGAAGCATGATTAGCTACTCCACCCTACCGGTAAGTTTGTGGATGGAGGCGTTGAAAACCGTCATTCACATTCTTAATCGTGTTCCAAGTAAGTCGGTGCCCAAAAGACCGTACGAGCTCTGGATAGGCAGAGTACCCTCACTTAAGCACTTAAGGGTGTGGGGCTGTCCTGCTGAGGCTAAGATATTTAACCCAAATTTAGGGAAATTAGATCCTAAGACAGTTAGTTGCCATTTCATTGGCTACCCAGATAGGTCAAAAGGTTACCGCTTTTACTGCCCTGACAGGCATACTAAGTTTGTGGAAACCAGACATGCTGAGTTCTTAGAAGATGATTTGATAAGGGGGAGCACGGTAGCACAAGAGATTAGTTTAGAGGAGAAAAGGGTTTATGCCCCTACTCCAATGCTTCAGGAACAATTCTTTGTGCTACCCATAGCTGTTGCACCAACAGTGTTAGACACTGTAGTGCCAGCACCGGTTGTTAGTTCTCCGTTGCCGACATCCAATGAAAATCTGGAACCTGTCCTTCAGGATCCATTAGAACCACACGTCGAGCATCAGGAAGAACAACAACAACAACCCCAAATAGCGCTAAACAATCAGAATCTTAGAAGATCAGAAAGAGTTAGAAGATCAGCCATTTCAGATGATTATGAGGTTTATGAAACCGGAGAATTTCATATGGAGGATGATCCCACTACATATGAACAAGCCATGAGAAGCGAACACTGTGAGAAGTGGTTAGAAGCCATGAGAAATGAAATAAGGTCCATGGATTCCAATAAAATTTGGGAACTGATGGAAATTTCTAAGGGAGCTAAGAAGGTTGGTTGTAAATGGGTTTATAAAACTAAGTATGACTCCCAGGGGAATGTTGAAAGACGTAAGGCGCGACTCGTGGCAAAAGGCTTTACTCAGAGAGAAGGAATTGATTACAATGAGACTTTCTCTCCGGTCTCATGTAAAGATTCTTTTAGAATAATAATAGCGCTAGTAGCACATCTTGATTTAGAATTACATCAGATGGACGTTAAGACGACATTCCTAAATGGGGATCTTGAGGAAGATGTTTACATGGCACAACCAAAAGATTTTGTCGTGGAAGGAAATGAGAACATGGGCTGCCGCCTAAGGAAGTCTATTTATGGACTAAAGCAAGCTTCAAGACAGTGGTATTTGAAGTTTGATAATACAATAAGAAAGTTTGGGTTTAAGGCAAATGTAGAGGACAATTGCGTTTATGTAAAGTTTAAGAATTCTAAGTTCATCTTCTTAGTTCTATATGTGGATGATATTTTGCTAGCAAGCAACGATGTCAACCTACTAATGGAGACTAAGAAGTTCTTGTCCTCGTATTTTGACATGAAAGACCTCGGTGAAGCTTCTTTCGTTCTGGGGATTGAAATTCACCGTGATAGAAATAGAGGGGTATTAGGGCTGTCACAAAAGACATACATAGAAAAGATTCTTAAGAAATATAGTATGCACAAGTGCAGTCCATCACCTGCACCCATAGTCAAGGGCGATAAGTATGGAGAACACCAGTGTCCCAAGAATCAGATCGAGCTCAAGCAAATAAAATCAGTACCTTATGCTTCAGCCGTCGGAAGCTTACAATATGCTCAAATTTGTACTCGCCCTGACATAGCGTTTGTTACCGGGTTACTTGGCAGATATCAGAAAAATCCAGACGCGGAACACTAGAAGTTAGTTAAGAAAGTCTTGCGTTACTTGCAGGGCACTAAAGGCTTCATGCTAAGTTATAATAAAACTGACTCCCTTGAGATAGTGGGGTTCTTAGATTCAGATTATGCGAGGGATGAAAGGAAATCCACGTCAGGCTACATATTTATCCTCGCAAGTGGAGCCATATCGTGGAAAAGCTCCAAACAGACTCTCGTCACGTCATCGACGATGTACGCTGAGTTTGTAGTATGTTATGAGGCCTTGGGGAAGGTGAGTTGGCTTAAGAAGTTTTTGCCCGGATTAAGAGTGGTAGATAGCATTGAGAGACCACTTAAGTTATACTGCGATAATAATCCCGCAGTTGAATATGCTCACAACAATAGGTCAAGTGGTGCTGCCAAACACATCGACATCAAATACTATGTTGTGAAAGAGAAAGTTCAGGATCATGTTATAAATCTTGAGTATATTAAGACGGATAATATGTTAGCGGATCCGCTCACAAAAGACCTACCACCCAACGTGTTTAGAAAACACCTAGCCGGCATGGGGTTAAGGGAAAGCCTATGATTCCTGAACACTTAGGGCCCTTTAGTTAGAACTCTGTTTCAAATTAGAGAGATGTACTGTAGCCGTCAAGTCCAATAGAAACTGTTTCTGTGACGATGAGACGCGCTCTACGCATTTCTTTATAATGAGACGGAGTTAAGTGCTAAGTATTTAAGTTAGGTATTTAAATTAAGAATAAGATAAGGTTAAGATAAGTTATTAGAAGAGATCAAGGGGGAGAATGTTAGGGTTTTGATCTCTCCTCCTATTGGACCCAACGGTCCATTAGGGACCTTGATCCGCTCCTTGATCGGGGGAGCCCAACCCACCTATGGTTGAGGGCCCCTGTCACGTGCGGTACATAAATAGAGGTGGGAGGCCGGGGCACGGATCACCAAGTTCGACCGCCGCCACTACTCCCACCGATAAACCCTAGACCCTACTCCGATCATAGAGACCGCACAAGTGACGAGAAGCTCTTCTCCGCCGCCACTGCGCCCCCTTCCTCGCCATGGCGGACTTCAGCTCCTCGGCACCTAAAACTGATGGTCGCTACTCACCCCTTAACTTCTTTTATTTTCATGTTATGTAAAGGATGAAGTGAATCTCTTGTTTTAGTGAAGCCTCGGCTAATCTCACTGTTAGTAGATCTAACTGGGATTTTAACAATCAGCTCATGTATGTAGTAGCAGACAATTTCTGAAACACACACACTGACGGCCTCCTGTTTCCTGGAACAGATTCTGCGCTCGCTATGCCTCCTCGACCTCGCCGCGTCGGCGGCGGTGTCGGGGCGCCACCACGCGCCCTCCCCGGCGCACGGCACCGGGCAGAGCATGTACCTGGCGCCGGCCTGCCGGGCGCACACGGCGTCGCTCGCGGACTTCGGCGGCGTGGGCGACGGCACCACCTCCAACACTGCGGCGTTCCGCTCCGCGGTGGACCACCTGTCGCAGTACTCCGGCGAGGACGCCGGCGGCGCCATGCTGTTTGCTGTACGTGCCCGCCGGGAAGTGGCTCACGGGGCCCTTCAACCTCACCAGCCACTTCACCCTCTTCCTCCACAGCGACGCCGTCATCCTCGCCTCCCAGGTTCGATCCACAAATACTATATTCGGTTTTGGTCTTCTCTCCATATTTTTTTTATCTATGATGATAACTGACAAAACCGATGTGCCAAGCATTTCAGTTAGATATTGGTATTTCTTTATGACGATAACGTAACTGACCAGATATAACAAAAACGATTTAGTCATCTCAAATATTGCAATTTTTTAGCAGTTCAGACATGCTGGGGTGTCCTGGGCACATCATTTGTTAGTTGCACAAAGTTGCCACCAGACAACAAACAATGCTTAAATGAATGAGAAGATCTTGATTTACTTGTATATTCTACTTTATATGCATTGGCTAAAGGTTATTCTTGATGCCAGTCTCAGATCTTGATTTAATGATTCAATAGTAGATAAGACATGCGTATTCACATATCTGGGTCCTTCAGAGGCAGGCTAACTCACGGACAGTTCTGGCGGTGGATGTGGGAAACGAAAACCTATGGAGGGAAATCAAAGCTCTCGCGAAATTAAAAATTAGGCATATTATTAAAATTTAGGTAGTACAGCTAGAGTTGGAAGAAAAAAAATTAGTATGAAAATATCAGGCTATCTAAATAGATAAATATGTAGTCTGATTTAGGTAGCACTGAGCGCCGGTGCATTTTTACTTTGAATAGGCCTTAAAAAAACGAATTTAAATATAATATTTAAAAAAACTCCAAAGAGCATCGGAACTGAACACAACAACCTAAAATTTAAAATTTCCCTGTAACTTCAGTCCGACTCCGAGTGGCGGTGACGATAGGAAGGAGGAGCCATGGCGGCTTTGCTCAGCACGTCGAGGGCGGTGGAGGGCGGGCAACACATTCCAGACCACTGCGGCGTACAACTGGCTCACCTATGCAGATCCTCGGATGTGCCCTCGCCCCTGCGCGGGGGCATTTTTGGCATCGTCGGCCGTTCCCGTCGCTGTGCGTCCGGCCATCCCAAAATTAGCGACGGCGGCGTTGGCGGCCCTGCTGGTCTCGCACTTGCCTGTGACGACAGCCTACCCCTAGACCGCCGCGGCAAGGTTTTGGGCCGTGTCAACGGCCATCCAGTGAGGTAGGTTTGCCTCTAATCCAACAATTAGTATTTCATTAATCGTTTGTTTTTGTGGATCTCGACACGAGACCTCATCATCTTCTCGAGGTCCAGGGGAGGCCGGGAGGGGGTTCGGCGCTATAGCTCCAATCCTTGATCTGGATGTACTGTGGTTTTCCACAAAAGCTTGGGTGGTTATTGAATTTGGTTAGCAAGGGCGTTCTCGTCTTTAAGGTAGAGACGGGGGAGTCAATGCTAACTTTTATGGTATTCTTCGACAAAAAGTGAAATGTCATTCCAATCAGGGAGAATCTGTATAGCAAAATGTTTTCGAAAAGAAAAAAACGCTTTGATAAATTAGAGAAATCATCAGTCCGTTGGATAAATTTCAAAGTCATCTCAGAGCTGCTAGATGCATCAAATGTCAATTAGAATGGTTGCTCGGTCGGTTGATCTGATAGCACAGCAGAGAAAAGAGAATATTCCTTTATTATCTAATAAAAAGTAGCAGAGTATATGGATCCTGAGTCTTTTTTGCTCTATTTACTCTAGACCACAGCGCACAAAGTACTAATATTTGGTACTAAAGTAATACCATTAAGTCATTGACATGCAGCTTATCTTTTTTTTTCTTCCGACATTGTAAGTACTTCTGGTAACAGATCTACTAAAAAGAGCTTTTCCGTGTGATAGTGGTCAGAGTTTAAGAATTTTACTGCATATGTACTTATATATGTACATGGTTCATGCTTAGGCCTTATCAATGTCAGATGTAACATCTTATTATATTTCCTGATATTTTCAGAGTTGACATTTTTTTGACATAACCTGTCTCATTAAATTTATTATTACTGCTCATCAGTCCTTCTGACTGCCCGCCAGCATTGTAACTAATTGGGGAATTTGACATTATCTACTGTAGCACCAGAAAAGGAAATAAACCTTGTCTGCAGAAGCAAAGCAAATTATTTCTCTAAAGAACCATCCTACAGAAAGTGGAGATCAGATCTTGAACTTGCAGACCTCCCAGAGGTACGTGAATGTATCTTATTAAGGGTTGGTGTTGAGATTAAATTAAATTCCCAAACTTTGGGGCAACGCGAATGACATAGCAGTATTTTGCTGCAGGATGTACTACGCAGAATATTTTCGAAACTCCAATACAGTGAGGTAGTCAGGACCAGTGTTCTGTCAAGTAAGTGGAGGCGTATGTGGATTATTTCTTCCAGACTAAGTCTCGATTGCACTGCAATACATGGCCAGCGTCGTTACTTCCGTGACGAAAAAAGATATACTTAACAATGCATTGACATTGTTATTGTTAATATGGTAGTGCACCAGTTTCATGGAGAGGTGGTTGAAGAGCTTGAGGTCAGAGTTGAATTTCATGATATGCTTGTTGGTCATCTGAATAATTGGATCAGTTTTGCTGTGTCGTCTCTAACAAAGAATCTAGCATTGGGTTTACAGCCAGCTGAATTCATTGGTGAGGAGGATATGTATATCTTCCCCTTTGAACTTTTTGACAGTGCAAGCATATCACGATTACACCATCTTCAGCTTAGGTGTGTATCCTTCAAACCAGGTTCCCAGTTTATGGGTTTCCCAAATCTGAAGAAGCTTGATCTGCAATTATTTTCTGTATTTAGAAAGAATCTTGAAGATATGTTAGCTGGTTGCTCTACTCTTACGTGGTTGAGCTTAAGTAGATGTTGCATGAAAGATGAGCTAACGGTGAAAAAAACCATTGGACAATTTAATGTACTTACGTATCGTGGATTGCAGTATAACGAAAATAGAGTTACAAGCAGAAAATCTTAAGACTTTTGTATACCATGGAGCATGAGTAACCATTGACCTTGGTCTAGTTAAGCAACTAGAGACAGCACAAGTTCATCTGAATGGTGCCACTCTTAACTATGCCCTCACTGTGCGTCCAAGCATTCTTACGTGTGTAAAAATTTCACTCTGGATACTTATCTACTTTTAGAGGTGTGTTCTTGCAACACATTGCTAGTCTTAAGAGTCGTTATTAGTACCTCTTGAAGTTTGTTTTTGTCTAACCGTTTTCTTTCTTTCTTTCAGGCACCCTAATTGCTGGACAAAATTTGCATTTTTTCTCAGCTCAAAATCTTACGATTGTTGCTCTTAATTGATACTAGAAGCACTCCTAATATTCTCTCATTGGCATCTTTCCTGAGAGCTTCCCCTTTCATTGAGGAACTGGAGGTGCATGTAAGTACCCTTCTGGGTTGATAGACGTGATCCCTTGTAGATGTATTTTTTCGGTAACTTTACCTTGCGATTTCCTTTTTCCTATTTCTTTATTACAACACTATGTAAATTCACCACAAATTATATTTTTTATTGTGTAGTACTATGCTGGCATGCCACATAGGCAGATAGTATATGCTAATTATGGAGATTTGGATCTGAGGTGGCATACTTAGAAGTTTAGGGACCCAAATCTGCATTCTAAGAGTTTGCACACATGTGGCACTATGGAAAACATTTAAGGACTGCTGGTGTACTTTATATTATTTAGATTATTATGCTTATATAAACTTGTCACTAGTTGTTAGTTGGTTCCCTTAGATTTGTACTTACAGTTGTAAAAACATATCTCATTTCTATCTGGTTCCGCTAGAAAGGGTGAGAAGCAATTACAAAGTGTGAAATTAGCTGACATATAGCACTAATTTTCTCTGATTAAGTTGAAGATTTTGTCTGCCATATGAAATACTTCCATCGTTTACAAAGACTGAATGGACAAAAAAAAATTGTCCAGAAACTATGGTGACAGCTCAGAAGTGGGAATGCTTTTTTTTTTGACATAAGAATTAGGGATCATATATAGCTTCACTGCAAATATGCTGATTATACGTACTGTGTTGTATTGTTGTATGCAGTTTGATCTTCTTACTTTCTTGGAGGGTCCAGGATGGGGAACTTTACAGAGGGTTCCCGGCAGTTCATACAAGTATCTAAGGAACGTGCTTCTTACCGGGTTTAATTCGGTCAAGGGACAGCTTGAGTTCCTGGTACATATAGTAGAAAATGCTCCTGACCTGATGGTTTTGACTATAGATCCGAGGAAGAAGGTTGGTCGTTGTTTCCGTAGAGATTCAGAATACATGGATATGCGAGCTTGTGCCAGAAAGTACCTTGATGGAAAGATTTCGCCTAGCACGAGAGTTCACATTCTTTAGTGACCTTGTGCAAGTGTGCGCCCATTGCGATGTTGTGTGTGCGGCAATTGCGATTGTAGTTGTGCCTTGGCTCGCTGTTTATATTTTCTGACTGATGTTTTAGCTAGCTATGATGAAAGTATGAAGAATAGAAATTCTCTTGTGCTGGAGTAATTAATGTATGCAGAGGTAGGTTTTCCACTGATAATGTTCATTCAGAGATTTGCAACCAAGACAAGTCGCAATGCTCTGCAAAGATGACTATCCAGCTGTTTCATTTAGCCATGTACCCAAATCAAGACTCAAATTAGCGGGCTAGTTGTCTTCCTTTTTCTGTTTCTTGGAGTTGAGTTTTCAGTCACTGGTAGGCCAGGGTCTCTTGCCAAGTCCCTTTCATCCTTTTCTCCTTTCTGTTTTTCTACTAGAGTTGTGCTTTTAAGCGGTGTTCTAGGGACTTGGCAAACCCCCTCCTGTTCTCTGTTTTAGGTTTTTCTATCGTCTAATAACATTTGTGATAAATCTCTTGCCGTTCCTTAAAAAAATGTTCATTCAAGAATAGTCTGTTTCGAAGGAAGAATGATAAGTTTTTTTTGGAAAGTTGTGTTTACAAGTCAGTCACTTATTTGTCTTATGGATTATTGGATTCTTATCCAGCATGTTGGTCTGGATGTGGCGGCAAAGATCAAGATTCAAGAGGCCACCAGGGCAGAGCAGCAAGGGGTGAGCGAGGTCGCCACTGCACCATGATGTCCTCCACCTCCACTCCACAGTTGTCTTTCACTCTTTACTTTCCCTTCTTTCTGGATGTTATATTTGTACTATACACTAGTACGCGATTTATTTTAAGTGGCTTTGGGGTTTTTTGATTGGAGGCGGGCACACTTTTCGCCCGCATCTATTGTTCCCAGCCCGGCTAGCCTCAGCCGGCCTACAAAGGGACCGCCTCGGTTAAATGATAACGGAGGCGGTCGCCTTAACTGGGCCGCCTCCATTAATTACGTATTAACGGAGGCGGTTACTGTAACTCAACCGCCTCTATTAATCAATTTATGGAGGCGGGCATTATAAGATAACCGTCTAAAAAAATAACCTATTTTTGGAGGCGGGCAACTTTAAAGGCCCGCCTCTGAAAAGGGCGAGGCCCAATCCAGCAGTCACCTATATAAGATAGACTTAGGGCTTTAGGGTCACTCACTCCCTCCCAAATCCTCAGTAGTCGCCTCTCCTCTCCTCCCTCTCGCTCGCGGGCGAGCGCGCGACTCCAGGCGCAAGCATGCCGGACTCCGTCTCCTCCTCCTCCATCGTCTCCTCCACGCACGGCTCCCTCTCCTCCACGCGCATGGCTCCCTCTCCTCCACCTCCCTCTACTAGATGGAGGCGGCGTGTGCGGTGGGGTGTAGCGGGGAGGAGCCCAACGGCGTGGTGGCTTGCGAGGGCGGCGGGGCTGGGCTGTGGAGCCCTTCAGCACGGCGCCAGACTGTACCAGCCGGGGAGCTCTCCACCGTGGCGTTCAGTGGTGGCAGCGGGTGCTCGATCCGGTGGAGGAACGCGCCCGCGGCTCGATCTGCGGCGGATCCAGTGGAGGAACACACCGGTGGCTCGATCTGTGGTGGATCCGGCCTCATTAAATTCATTAAATTCATTAATACTGCTCATCAGTCCTTCTGATTGCCCACCAGCATTGTAACTAATTGGGGAATTTGACATTATCTACTATAGCATCAGGAAAGGAAATAACCTTGTCTGCAGAAGCAAAGCAAATCATTTCTCTAAAGAACTATCCTACAGAAAGTGGAGATCAGATCTTGAACTTGCAGAGCTCCCAGAGGTACGTGAATGTATCTTGTTAAGGGTTGGTGTTGAGATTAAATTAAATTCCCAAACTTTGGGGCAATGCTAATGACATAGCACTATTTTGCTGCAGGATGTACTACGCATAATATTTTCAAAACTCCAATACAGTGAGGTAATCAGGTCCAGTGTTCTGTCAAGTAAGTGGAGGCGTATGTGGATTATTTCTTCCAGACTAAGTCTTGATTGCACTGCAATACGTGGCCAGCATCGTTACTTCCGTGACAAAAAAAAGATATACTCAACAATGCATTGACATTGTTAATATGGTAGTGCACCAGTTTCGTGGAGAGGTGGTTGAAGAGCTTGAGGTCAGAGTTGAATTTCATGATATGCTTGTTGGTCATCTGAATAATTGGATCAGTTTTGCTGTGTCGTCTCTAACAAAGAATCTAGCATTGGATTTACTGCCAGCTGAATTCATTGGTGAGGAGCATATGTATATCTTCCCCTTTGAACTTTTTGACAGTGCAAGCATATCACGGTTACAACATCTGAAGCTTAGTTATGTATCCTTCAAACCAGGTTCCCAGTTTATGGGTTTGCCAAATCTGGAGAAGCTTGATCGGCAATTATTTTCTGTATCTAGAAAGAATCTTGAAGATATGTTAGCTGGTTGCTCTACTCTGACATGGTTGAGCTTAAGTAGATGTTGCATGAAAAATGAGCTAACGGTGAAAAACCATTGGACCATTTAATGTACTTACGTATTGTGGATTGCAGTATAACAAAAATAGAGTTGCAAGCAGAAAATCTTAAGACTTTTGTATACCATGGAGCACGAGTAACTATTGACCTTGGTCAAGTTAAACAACTAGAGACAGCACAAGTTCATCTGAATGGTGCCACTCTTAACTATGCGCTCACTGTGCTTCCAAACATTCTTACGTGTGTAAAAAATTTCACTCTGGATACTTATCTACCTTTAGAGGTATGTTCTTACAACACATCACTAGTCTTAAGAGTCGTTGTTAGTACCTCTTGAATTTTGTTTTTGTCTAATCGTTTTCTTTCTTTCTTTCTTTCTTTCTTTCTTTCTTTCTTTCTTTCTTTCTTTCTTTCTTTCAAACGCCCTTATTGCTGGACAAAATTTGCATTTTTTTCTCAGCTCAAAATTTTACGATTGTTGCTCTTAATTGATACTAGAATCACTCCTAATATCCTCTCATTGGCATCTTTCCTGAGAGCTTCCCCTTTTATTGAGGAACTGGAGGTGCATGTAAGTATCCTTCTGTGTTGATAGACGTGATCCCTTGTAAATGTATTTTTTCGGTAACTTGCGGTTTCCTTTTTCCTATTCCTTTATTACAACACTATGTAAATTCACCACCAATTATATTTTTTTATTGTGTAGTACTATCTATATTATATTTTGCCCCATATAAGAACCCAACTAATTACTATTCAGATGCCTAAAAAAGGGCTATATTCCCCAATCGCGAAAAAAAATTATTCAGATGCCTAGCATGCAACAGCATGGCCTACATAGTTTAATTCTTTTTTGGGAACTATGCTGCTACAGGGGCCCAACTTGTCAGGATATATGCTGGCATGCCACATAGGCAGATAGTATGTGCTAATTATGGAGATTTGGATCTAAGGTGGCATACTTAAAAGTTTAGGGACCCAAATTTGCATTCTGAGAGTTTGCTCTCATGTGACACTATGGAAACCGTTTAAGGACTGCTGGTGTACTTTATATTATTTAGATTATTATGCTTATAAAAACTTGTCACCAGCTGTTAGTTGGTTACCTAATTAGATTTGTACTTACAGTTGTAAAAACATTCTCATTTCTATCTGGTTCCGCTAGAAAGGGTGAGAAGCAATTACAAAGTGTGAAATTAGCTGACAGATAGCACTAATTTTCTCTGATTAAGTTGAAGATTTTGTCTGCTTTTTAGTGGAGACTATCATTTATGAAATACTTGCATCATCTACAAAGACTGAATGGACAAAAACAAGAAAAAAATTGTACAGAAACTGTGATGACAGCTCAGAAGTAGGAATGCATTTTTTTTGACATAAGAATTAGGGATCTTGCAAATATGCTGATTATATGTACTGTTGTATTGTTGTATGCAGTTCAATCTTCTTGCTTTCTTGGAAGGTCCAGGATGGGGAACTTTACAGAGGCTTCCCGGCAGTTCATACAAGTATCTAAGGAACATGCTTCTTACCGGGTTTAATTCGGTCAAGGGATAGCTTGAGTTCCTGGTACATATAGTGGAAAATGCTCCTGACCTGAAGGTTTTGACTATAGATCCGAGGAAGAAGCAGGTAGGTCGTTGTTTCTGTAGAGAGTCAGAATACGTGGATATGCAAGCTGCTGCCAAGTACCTTGATGGAAAGATCTTGCCTAGCACGGAAGTTCACATTCTTTAGTGACCTTGTCCTAGGCGCCCATTGTGATTAAGGCTGGATAACGAGCCGAGAAGTTCACATTCTTTAGTGACCTTGTCCTAGGCGCCCATTGTGATTAAGGCTGGATAACGAGCCGAGCTGGCTCGGCTCGGCTCGGCTCGTTCTGGCTCTTTAGGATAACGAGCCAGCTCGGCTCGGCTCGTTATCTTAACGAGCCAGAAAGCCAGCTCGGCTCGGCTCGTTATGAGCTCGAGCTGGCTCGTTAGGCTCGCGAGCCAGGTATAAAAAATACATAAAATATAATATTTGCATTTATCTAAAGCTTAAAAATATTAATAATATAAAAATAATATATTCAATAACCTTAAATCGAATAAAATATTCATATGAGCTAACATATCATCCATTTGTGAAGTGCAATACATAAAGTAATACAAAACTAATATAAGTTATGATGACTTTTTCTCTAAAACTATGGCTCGTTTGGCTCGCGAGCGGTTCACGAGCCAGCACGAGTTGGCTCGTTATAGCTAACGAGCTAAAATCCTGGCTCGGCTCGGCTCGTTATCATAACGAGCCGAGCCGAGCTGAGCCGAGCCAGCCACGAGCCGAGCGTGTTAACGAGCTTCGAGTTTTTCGTCCAGCCTTAATTGTGATGTTTCAGCGTGCGCACGACAGCTGCGATTATATTGTAGTGGTGCCTTGTCACTTCCGGGTCCATGCTTGTTTCATATGTTACTTCAGTTTTCCCACAATCAGGGTTGCACGACTACTTTATTCGTCGTGAAATATAAGGGATCTACGCTTGTTCTAAGACAAACTATCCTAAAATGTGACCAGATTTATATAGAATAGTATTAACATTTATCACATCATTATGTATGTAATGATGCTAATATGCTGCATTTATAAGCACAACAATAGGAAAAATGAGTTTAATTTGTACATTGCACCGAGACATGGGATATAATAATATATAAACAATAGAATCAGTACCGAAATGATCATATACAGTAGCTAGGAAGCAACAGCTTGGTATATTACACTGCTTATTAACACACACAGACGACAAGCGCGCACGCGTACACACACACATGAACGTGGACATCTCGATAGATGCATCATGCATTTATATATACTTATTAAGGAGTTAATAAGGACTTAAGGTAAACCTTGGCCACCTTCGAATTGCTGGGAAGCCAAAGATTAGTATGTAGGACCAGAAGTTGTTGAAGACAGAAAGAATCCAGCCTAACACTCGGTCCCGTGGTGACAGTTGTCGACTTCTGCCAATTCCAATCGTAGCAATGTCACCCAGAGAATTGATGCCTTCGGATTCCTTAAGGATCGCAGCTGCAAGAGCAATCATCAAGACAGCGACCGCAATTGCAATGGAGCGGGCAACTGGAAGCAGGACCACGAAGAGCCCCAGGCCAAACGCAGCCAGCAGGCTCCTTCCAGAATGCCACATCAAGCCGTAAGCAAAATTAATGAGGCGGAACCGGTTGTCGAGGCTCCCAGAAAGCGTAGCTCCTCCGGGGCCCGCCAAGCACCGGTGTGCCGGCGACACCACCACCACTGCCGTCGCCGGCTGATCGGCTGCCTCCGGGCAACGTAAAAGCGGATGCAAATGTCACGGTTGTAATGAGAACGGAGAAAAGGGCTAGAACTTGTGCTGCAGCTCTTAGATTCTCCGACATCTTCTTCTCCTCGTCTTCGTCTTGGTTGGAGAGGACGCTTTTCTTTTTTTTGGAATTCATTCAGGACGCATTTTTTGCGGAAGAGGTCGCCTCGATCATTTTCACCATATGGAGCTCCCACCCGTAACAGTGATCTTCGTATCCTTATTCTTGAATCCTGCAAAACAGAAAATAACAAACAAACACACAGACAGCCTTGCATGCATCAGAAGGCCGAGTCGAGTTACCAATCATTATATTAAGTAACTAGTAGACACGCACGTGCGACACGCACGTGCATAACCTAAGGTTAGCCTGGGGCGCCTGGCACGGGCCTTCCTCTTCTCGCACTCGGGGCTTCTTCTTCCTTAGCGTACTCCTTCCATATATACGTGCATGTACCTATTTGCATCAAGATACTGAGGACCCATCTCCTGTGTCACTTCCACGCGAGAGACATGGTAGGCGACTCGAACCTGCGCCGCCGTTTCCATAGCAGTGCGCCTTGCCATGAGGGTGGTGGCGGGGCCTTCGCGTTGGAGGGCATAGTGGCTGAGGATGTGCCCATGGTAGCCCAGGGCACGGCGTGCGGTGGCACCGGTGGTCCGGGGCTCCCTGGTCACCTCGGACCTTGGATCTAGCAAGGCAGGGTTTGGATCCCTTTTGGGGCTCGGGTGCTGGCTGAGCTCGTCGTATCTCGGGGTGTGGCGTGGTGCACATGGGCCTTCCTCTTCCCCGCCGTGCAGCATGTTCAAGAGTTGGGACGGCTTGGACACCGTCAGGCCGAGGTCACGCAGGGTGTCAGCGGGCTCCTTCAGTTTGGCGATGTAGTCGGTGATGCTGAGGTCGCCCTGGTATAGTTTCGGTACTCGGCTTCTAGGTACATGGCGCAGTGCATCTAGTGGTCGCAGAAGAGGTGGATGATGGCGGCCCAGATGGTGAAGGTTGTGGCGGCAGGAACGCGCACGATGCAGAGGACGTCGTGCGAAACGGTGTTATACATCCAATTGACCAGGCACTGGTCGATCATGACCAAGTTCGGATCAGCGCAATTGGTGAACGTGGGCGCGACGACGAGGTCGGACTGTAAGCATGGACCTCTGTGAGTTAGGATTTTGCATAACATTGTTTAGATCATCTCGAGCTCTGTAGGCAACCATATGCATTCCTGGAAGGTGAACTTGCATTTGTAACACAGAAGATGACATATCATATAAAGGAAAACCATATAATTTATAGATTGCCTCTATAGTTGTTATACACCTTCCATCTCTATACTGCTTAATCTCATTAATAACCTATGGTTGCCCATCCATATTTGCTGGTGCTTGATTTATCGAAGCTGAAACACGGTCATGGCCCTTAAAGACATACTTGTATAGGTACTTGGCACTCTTTATGCTGCTGCAAACCTCTACATTAATATGACAATTATACCTCGTTAGAAGGATTGGATTTTATGGCACAACCCATTTGTTGTCCAACCATTCCTTTCTTATTTTCACTTTTTATCCATCATCTCTTCTTCTATAAATAGGATATGAGTTTTTTCCTTGCAGGGTGGTTTCATAAAAGTCACGAGGATAATGAAAGTGGCATTTACCGTCTTTCATACATGGGCAGTTATGGTTGAGCACACCACATGGTCCATGCATCATATGTTTGCACACAAGTCTATGCAATTCTGGATATTTCTTCTGATCAGGAAGCTCTGCTGATATATACTTATCATAATCGTCCGGAGTACGTACTTTGTTGTCAGGTTCCATAACCAAAAGGAAGTGTTCATGTGGTAATCCCCTTTTTTGAAACTCGGTCACATATGCCTACGCAGCGACCCTGCCCAAATGATGTTTTTTGAGAAGAAAATCTTGGAGGTCTCGTAGCTTTCCTCTATAAACCCTTGCCACAATATCAGGACGATCTTGAGGCATTTGTCCTAGCAATAATTCTTCTACTATCTCATCCCAATATGGATTGGATGTCATTGTTATAAAAAAAATCTGGCTTTCCATATCGAGTAATCAAAGCCATGGCATCCATATACCTTGAGTGCACGTCACGGTCACTGCCAGGGAAATCTTTTGACAGTACAATTCTACGACCAACTTGTGACGCATGGGCTTCTCCAGCAACAAGAGTGTCTAGAAGGCCCCCATACTGGTGAATGAAAAGTGTGAATTGAAGTAACGAATGTTCCTTTTGAAATACTTTGCTTCCCTATCGGTTTGATTTGTGAACAAACGACGGAGCTCATCTGGGACCTCTGGTATAAATATATTAACCCGTCCGTTCCGACAACAAAATGCAGGACCTTCACCTTCAAACCACTTTGCATGACAATAGAAATAGTTCTGCACTTTCTTCAAGACATGATGGGTTTGAGGAAGACCCACATACACAAAGTTATAAGGATCATGATCATTTATTCTTGTTGTAGGGTCTATAGAAAACTCGTATTGGAAATCTGCATTTGAAAATAAGATTTGTTTAGCTCGCATAACAACAACCACAATAGTAATAATAATCATATATATATAGATCACCTTTCATGTCAAACATTCTAGCTTCATCATCTTCATAGAAGTCAGCGCCACCTTCATATGGATTTTGTTGATCTAAGTCATTTTCTATTGAAAATTATTAAATTGTTACTCATTGCACATACAATGTGTTTCTCTGATTGCAACTACATTACATAGTTTAAACTCTTCATACCTTCTATTCCATGCAATATGTCTTCTGGCTCCCAAATGTCAGAATTGAAAGCTTCTTGATCAACTTTTTTATGAGCACGGCATTTACGTTGATATAAATGTTTCCCAACACCTAAAGCAGATACGATTAAGCAAATAACATTACTATCGAATATATGACATATTCGACACTACATATATAGTAATTAATATATATAACAAAATATATTCAGTCTGTTAAAAAAATATTACTATCATACCTGACATATACCCTTGATGCTAAGAATTTCTTGGACTTCGCAGCTGCACTCAATTTAGCGCGATAGTTATGTTGATATTCACGTTTTTTTAGCAAGGATCTCATCCTTTTTATCACCAGACATTGCATGCCTATACCTCTCCCTGGCCATGCACTTTTCACGAGTGTGTTGATCTTCATGAGTGCCTTGATCTAAAAGACTCAAAAAAACTACTATCTTCCTAAAATATACAATGCCAACAATTCAAAGAGAAGAGCAGAAACCAAAAGTGGAGTAGAAACCCAAGCAAAATACCTATGTTATAAACTTGTGAAGTCATGTCCTGTTTCCTCTTACAGGAATTGCCTTCATTGTTCCTCTTACAAGAGTTGCCTTCATTGTTAATTCTAGAATCAATTTCATCTGTTTCCAGGTTTAACTCATGGATAGGTGTGCTGTCAGATGGTACAATCAATTTGGATGCAACAGCCTTGGCCTTTAGACGAGCTCGACGTCTACGTTGATACTCACGATTTTTGGTTTGGGCTTCCTCCAATTTGGATGCATTCGCCTCAGCTTTGAGACAAGCCAGATGACTACATTGATAATCACAATTTTTCGCCCGAGCTTGCTCTAATTTTGATGCATCAACCATGTTCTTTAGATGAGTTAGACGACTACGTTGATATTCATGTTTTTTCATCCGGGATTCCTCTTTCTTATCAGGAGACAATGCAGCATACCTCTCTCTACGTTGTTGTTTTTTTTTGTGATGACTCCATCACTTTTTGTACCTGTATTGTATCAACCTGAATACAAGGATTATTTAAACTTAAATTAAATGTTGGCAAACTCAGTGGCAGAGGAACCCCTCTGAACATGTACATCCTGAGTGGTAAACATATTCAGTATAAGGAATAGGGAGTTCTGTGTGTGTGTGTATATATATATGGCTAAAGTCTTTGCAGTAACAAACAAAAAGCATGTGGAATACTGAAAACCATTGTTTGTCCATCCTTGCACTCGATAAGCCAATCACCCGAATACTGGTGAGTCAATCTCCTGAATACTAACAGGAAACACAATGCTTTAATAATTATTCATAGTTTAAAAGTGAACAAGTAATCAGAGATGCCAGTAAATCTAGATGTTCTAGAAAGTCAAAAAAATCAATATGACATGGTTGAGATGGAGGAGGTCGAGATGTGAGAGGCAGTATTCACATAAACAAGAGCATATCTAGATGTTTTGTGTTTGAGAATGAAACCCATCAACAAATTAAACAGAAGAAAAGAGGCATGTTAGAAATAATAACCATCATGTTACAAATTAAACATAAATTCCTGAGTGACACAGGCTTAATATACTGCAATCTTTGATGTCTCCTCTCTTTGGATTTCACTGTAGCAGGGTCAGCCTTGTTCTTGAGAGAATGATTTCTGAATAAACTACTAACCAGTCTCCCGGTTCTACAAATCTTTTATTGCAACATCACTACACTGCTGCAGAACAGCCCAACATACTGTAATGTTCTGTCTCTATTCTTCAGCGCCATGGATTAAAAGGCATCAAGTGAACAGCTTGCACTGATTTATGTGCCTTAATTGATCTTGAGCTTACTGTGCAGCACTACTAAACTGAATGTACAATGCCTGAAAGCTAATTGCATCAGTCTTATGGAGACTTCTCTGACTTGTCTTCCATCAGAACTTTGCTAATCAACCTTGTCATCTCCTCTGTATCTCATAATAATTTGCATTGTTGGATACCATTAAGTTCCCGCTTCATAATCATAATCATCAGCAAGCCTCTACTTGTTTCAACGACACCACTGACTGTTGCTGCACATTGCACACAGTTAGTTCTGCTCCTGCACTTCAGCACATTTGAGGATAGCTACTCCATGCATATCTAGTGTCAACTAATCACTGCTCATGCCATACCGGCTCATCACCGCTCTTTAAACATCTGAACCGTTTTTCCTTTGCAGGCGCTTCCCTGTCTCAAACTTCAACAGGGGTAAGCTATTTTGCTTCTCTGGCCATCAGACAAATGGCCGATGCACGCACGCATTGGTGTCTTCTTTGCCAATTTACATCCTTCTCTTTACTACTTCATATATCTGCTTGTCATGGAGATTAAGCTCCTCTTTACTGAATCACTTGCTAAGTGCTGACATTATGCTACTGCAACTCGGAATATACTGAAAAGTAATGTTTGTCTACCTTAGCACTCGGTGGGGCTATCACCTGATACCTGAATACTGACAAGCAACACAACGCTTGCCAGTAAATTTAATCGATATGACATGGCTAAGGAGGAGATCGAGATGTGAGAGCCTGAGAAGCATACCGATGGAGTTATGGGTTGTCGTCCTCAATCCTACGTTCTTTCAAAGCTCCGCCTACTCGATCCTAGGGCCCTTGAGATGCCTGCAGCCATCAAAGCCATGCCGATGGAAGGTCTGAGGGTGTGGACACAGCGAGGCGGCACCACAAGGATCACCGTGGAGTAATGACGCGGACAGAGAGTAACGAACGGACAGATGATCGGAGCCTCGCTGGGGTTCGAACAGAGAAGTGCGTGGCCTACCTGTGCAACACCAGAGGCTTCTGGCGTCCTCGTTCGTGCTGGCAGAGTGGGATGCGAGCATCAATTGTGCACCATGAGCGATGTCCGTCGTGACATCGTCCTCAACTGCAAATAGCCCAGCGGAATCCCCATTTCCTTACTGCGCAGCGGACGATCGTGGCCGCGGCGAAGAGGCTTTGGCACAGCGGCGCTGCAGGGCTCGCGAGTCGCCTTCGGGCCGCGTCCTCGCGGGTCCGACTGTGGGATCGTCGCGGGATCGATGAAGGAGCCCCTGGGCGCAAGCCCGGCGGAATCCCCGTTTCCTTACTGCACAGTGGACGACCGTGGCCGCGGCGAAGAGGCTTCGGCACAGCGGCGCTGCAGTGCAGGGCTCGCGAGTCCGACGGTGGGATCGTCGCGGGATCGATGAAGGAGCCCCTGGGCGCAAGCCCTGCTTGCCTCCTGTCCTCCTATGCCACCGCACTGGTTCGCCGCTGCCGCCGCTGTCCTCTCGCAAGGGGACACGAGAGACCGCAAGGGACGGCGCGGCAACGAGACGAACACGGCGGGAAATGGCGTGACGTTTTGCGGATGGCCGTGGCCGCGACGCGAAGAGGTAGTCGAAGAGGTCGTGATGTAGAGGCTGTGAGCGGGTACGTTCGGCGGGTAGGCTTCGCGCGCGTAAGAAAATTTCGGAGCCGAGCGAGATCGACAACAGCGAAGGGTGTTTTGTCACATAAGTATCATTCTTTTGGTTTGAGGGCCACCTGTCAAGGGGTGTAGATTGTAGGTGGGTAGGAGATTTTTCGGGTAACAAATATTTTCTAATTTCTTCGCTCCTTTATAGTATAGATTAAATTACTTACCCACGAGTAATAAGCCGCTAGAGGCATGGTGGTCCATGAAACATCAATAGGCCTCATGCCCAGATTATTGGGTACATCCAAGCGCACCTGCTGATTCCGAATAAGGCGTCGGACGACTCGAAGCTGGGCAGCATGGACAGCGCGGTGCAGTGGAGTGTCCCCGTTCATGTCCTGAGCGTTCAGGATCGAGGACAAGAGACCTGCTAGCCTCGCAGTTGCAGCTGAACCCGGCGGACGGGCACGGCGGCTCTGCCTCTGCTTCTGGCTCTGTTGGCACACATAGTTCACCACCAAGGAGCGACCCTCCTCTGCAGCGACGTGGAGGAGCGTCCTTCCCATGGCATCCCGCAGGGTGGCGCAGTCCGGGCACCTCTCCAGCAGCATCTCAACGGCGTCGCGGCTGCCACTCCCTGCAGCGACGTGTATAGGGTACAGCCCTGCCTTGTCCGGCTGATATGCCATGGCCACGTTAGCACTCAGCACGAGGGATAGCATAAGCGGGAGTATCTGCCGGTAGCGGCTCCGGCCTAAAAATAGCCTATCCACCACCTTGTGGACACTCACGCTTGCTGCCTGCATCCGTGCCCAACGGCCAAAGGGGTGTGGTCGCTGGCGGTGGCGGCCGAACATTGGGAGGAAAAAGTAGCAGTGACGACGACAAGCCACCCAGGGATGCAACCAAGTGAAGAGGGGTGCTCCCGTTCTCCTTGTCCCTCTGGCTAGCCAGCTGCAAGAGAGTAGTAGCAGACCAGGTGGTGTTTGTGTTTCAATTTCCACGCTGGCAGCACTCGTCAGCAGCTGCGAGAGTAGAACAACTGTTTTCACGCCAGCACGTGAAACAGCCGCGTGCAAGACGTTCCGTCCATCTGGTCCGGAGCAGTAGTAGGAAAGATTGCTTCTGATGCTACGCCTTGTTTTGTCGAAGAGATGGCGTGCGATATCCATTTCATCATCTTCACCCCATAATGAAACGGCCAGGAAGAACGGGGAGCAAGCAGCACCAGCATCCTCCTCCCGGCTACTGCTGCACGCCAGCTCCGGATCCACGGAAAGTAATTTGTCGATGGCGTCCTTGCTGGCGGCGCGGACCGCCTGGTGCAGCGCGGTCTCCCCACACCAGTTCTTTTCCTTCTCAGGAACGTCTTCACCGCCGCCTCGTCGGCGGCGGCGGCTTCGGCCAGCAGATCGACGAGGCAAGAGATCATGTTGACGTTCCCAGCACGGGCAGCGCAGTGCAGGGGCGTGTCGCCCTTGTTGTTAGGCGCTTCCAGTTCTAGGCGCATCGCAGCAGCACCGCCGCCGCCTTTGTGCCCGTACGTAGTAGTCGTGGACGATCATCTTGGCGCAGCGGAGGAAGTCCTCGCCGTCGCCGCATGCTGCAACCACGTGCAGCAGGGAGTCCCCCTCTATGGTCACCTCATCCTCATCAAGGACTACCGGGACTAGGGACCATGGGGAGGATGCTGCTGCTGCTGGCAGTGGCGGCGCGCCCGAATGACGATCAACTTCCACATCTATTTTTTTCACGATCGGGCCATGCATCCACTCGATCTATAGAGACTTCCACATCTATAGAGACTTGTTCTGCCACCGCCGCTACAGATGTGGCCGCGGCATTCCGCGTGGCTTGCTCGCCCTCGACGTCGTCGTCCTTCAGCTCCAGCAGATCCTTGAGAAGCTTGCTGTCACCACGGCGAGCAGCCAAGAACAGCTGCGGATCGAGTGTGGCCCGCGGGCAGGAAGGTGGGGGGGGGTTGGTGTTGGCTTTGGCTCACAAGCAGCCGCCTGCTCGCTTTCGCTAGGGGCTGCCACCGCGGCCATTGTCCCTACTACTGTAAATTAATAACCAATGCTGCTTGCTTCATTTACAGTAGGACTAGGAGAGGTAGTTTGTTTGCTATGGCCGGGTTCTGGCTTTCTGGGTGGTACATACATATATATAGTCGTCCTGGTCCATGCATCCATATCGCTGCAAGACGTACAGTATATATTCTTTGGCGGCCCAACAGCACGCAAAGGCATTTAGGACTGATAAGCCGCGGGAGCTCCCAGCACGGGCAGATAGGACACGTCACCCGAAATTCCCTCCGCCGATCGATCTTCTGTCCAACGCTTCAGACCGCATGCACTGGGCTGGGGACAAAAAATACCTTCGTCCCTTCTCGACTTCTCCGCGTCGCCTCCTCCCCTTCTCTCCGCTTCCGCTCTCCCTCCTAGGCGGGTAGGGCGGCGGCGGCGGTGGACGGCCCTCACGGCGCCGTCAGCGGCGTTCCTCTTCCTCCTCCCCCTTCCCCCGCGTGGCATGGCTCTCTCTCTTCCTCTCTTCCTCTCTCCTAACGCGGCCAGGGCAGCGGCGGTGCTGCCCGGGCCTCGGCGCGTCGGCGGTGTTCTTCCTCCTCCCCGCTCCCTCCCTCTCTCTACTCCCGGTTCCCTTCCTCTTCCTCCCTTTCCTTCCTCACGCGGCAGCGCACCGGCCGGATCTTTCAAGGCGGCGGCGCACGGTGCGGGTGGGGCGGCGGTGTGTTGCTCTTGCCCTCCTACGGCATGGCTGCGCACGACCACGTCGCTCGCCGCGGGCGAGGCCAGCCCCCTCCCCCCATTCTGTGGCCTCCTGTAGCCTTTCGGCACCCCCACAACTTCACAAGCAGGCCTCTCCAGTGTGTGCTGGCGCGGGTGACCTCGGACGCGGCTTCGTCCTGCCTGTCAGCTTGTGTTCATGTGATCAACGAAAACCCTAGCGGCATATGTTCTGCGGCCTGCCTGTGCGCGTGGCCTCTTCCTCGCCGGAGCGACGGCAGCGGCTTGGCTCGACGGTGCGGTGAGGTGATACGTCGCCCTCTTCTCCTCTTCCTCCCTCTCATGGCTCCTCCCCCCTCGCTGGCTCCTCCCTTCTCTGCTGGTGAGTTGCCTGATGAAATTACCAAATAAACAGCTATCTGTGCCCCTATCTTTGCTGATTTGTTTGCTTTTGTACAGCCTGCAAATCTTCGACCACCTAATGGTGGTTATCTACCCTTTGTACTGAAGACCGCATTTGAGAGTACCCAAGGGAAATCAATGAGGACTGTCCTATTTTCAATTTAGAGGGTGCAAATTTTTCTTTGGTAATGAAGGTAAATTAGTTGAAAGCATGAAAATCTGATTCTATCATTTTAATGACATGGCAAATAACAAGGAAAACAGCCTATTTATACTCCTTTTGCTGTTTTTTTGCTGTTATTGCGATAGGTTGATTCACCAAGATAGATAGCCTATTCAAATAATTGTGAGCATCCTGCATTGCCACGGCACTGAATTGTTGCAGGGCAACACCGAAGTGCAGAGGCACCAGCCTGAGCTGAGAGGAGGGCATGATATCAAGTTCAGCGGTAGCAACTGAAGGTTTTGTTTACTATACCAGCTAATAAATTTTGGGGAACAGGACATACCATTATCTGTGATTGTGCTGGGTACAAAAACTTTATCTAATTATCTGCAAAGATCATAAGGACCTGCTCCTTTTGTTGGTTAAATTTGTAAAAAAAAAATACCGTTTGCAGGACCACAGCCTAACAATATTTCAGATCAGTGTAGCGGGCGGATGGTTGCATGGAAAAAGGGTGAACAACCACCCTTGGTAAGAATAAACTCAGCTTTGCAACCTAAATGTTTTTTTTATCTACTCTGCTTTCGGCAGTCTATTTCTACTATTATTCAATTTGATCGGTTTACAAGATCCGTTTGCCTGTTTCTTTTATATAGTCAGCTAAATACTTAACTGCACCTGTATCCCAATCACTTGATTATCATGTTTCCTCATATGACTGTGTCTGATGGTGCCTGTTATTTGAGATTTTAAGATCTTGATTGCTCCGGTAAATTTGTTTGAGCTCTTTACTGCAATGTATGCTTTTATTGCTGCAGACAGATTTTTGCACTCTTATTATCTTTTTAGCTTTTCATTTATTCATATAGTGTAGGATTAGATTGATCTGACAAATGGGAAAAGAAGCGAACAACCATAGCCCTATATCACATAGCAGCTGCTGATACATGATCAAATGGAATGTGATTTGTGAATGTTAGCATGTCTTAGGTATCACTCCTTTAGGCTTTTTAGACCCATCATTACTCCTTTCCACCTCTTTTCCTTATAGCTTTCTTAGACCCATCATTCAATTGAATTGATATTTCTTATTTTCAATGGTCCGGAGGTTTGCGATAAACCTAATGGCTTTTGATTTATTAAGTTGACGCTCATAATCTGATGGCTTTTGATTAATTAGATTGACGCTCATAACCTGATAGCTTTTGATTTGTTAGGTTTACACTCATGTCATTTTCCGAGTAATAAAATGGTACCTAAGGCTGTGCTCATTCAAATGAAACTGTGTACCCTTCTGATGACAATTCAAAAGTCAGAAATGACAGCTCCATTATTGTAATTAGTTTGAACTAATATTCATATTTGTATCTCAAAATTGAAAATAGTTTTCCTGGTCACTTTAGAAAGTACGAAAGGGTAATTCAGTAATGCCTCTCGAAATGCAAGTCGCTAATGTCTCTCCAAAAGCAAGGCATTATTTCAGTAATGCCTCTCCAAAAGGAAGGCATTATTTCAGTAATGCCTCTCAAAATGTCATGTTTCATTCTCAAGATGCTCTCCAATTCAGTTCCTCTTGCATGTGACATATACTATTCTTTGTTGACAATTTGTATACCTGCCTTATAGGTGTTAGCAGAATATTTATTCTACAGGGGCTGCAAAAACTTACAGATGAAATAATGCCTTATAGGTGCTGGCAGAATAACGACATATTCTTGTTTTTTGTAATTTAAAAGGTCCAAGAGCATGCAAGAAAGTTGACTGAAAGGCTTTCTGTGAAGGCAACAAAGGTTGTATGACACTGCACTAACCTGATTGCTTTCTGTGAGCACCTTCTATACAATAGTGCATGCCTTTGAGGACTATCTGAATCTCAAAGGTAAAAAAGAGATAGGGATTGTAAACTTTCAGAGGTAAAAAAAAGAGATAGCTCCTGATATTAAAATTTCCACTCTATACCTTGAGGATGACTGCTACTAACCGTGCTAGTGGTGTTGCCTTTAGGTCAAGCTAGGTGCCACATGTCCAATTGCAGCAACCTGCACGATCATAGCTTCCTAGCAATGGGTCGAGTGCTACTGCTTCCTGCAGTGGTCTTCAGAATTGTAAACGCAGTTTGGGCTTCCTAGCAAAATAATTATTACTTACTGACGGTGCAAATGTCAGGGTACTTGAATTTTTAATGCATTTTTGAGCTAAGGCTATGGGTTTGCTTCGTCTGAACTATGGCTATGAACTTTGCTATCTGAACTATAGCTATGAACTTTGTAAACGCAGTTTGGGCTTCCTAGCAAGGTAATTATTACTTACTGACGCTGCAGATGTCAGGGTACTTGAATTTTTTATGACATTGCTTTTCCTTAATATCAAGTCTGCAGCCAATTTTCATTTGCATGGGCAATTCCGTTTTCTCTTAACTGCTCAGGTTTAGTTCAATTAGATTTCTCCCTCCATGATAGTATATGATTCCAGCCTGTTGCTTTCAACTTGGTAACATTTTCATAATTCCCTAATACTTTTAGTTCAAACTGATTAAGGATCAGCCCCTCAGTCCACAAACTGATGAAGGATCACCCTCTCAATCCACAAACTAATTGTAGCTACGATCTGAGGCTTTTTTTTCCTCATTTCAATTATGAATATTTTTTGCTACCGAAGTACCTGTTCTGTTTGTTTTCTCGTGCAGCTTTTAGAGTGAGTGCAATAGGTTCCATATTTTTACCTTCTCCTTATTCAACACATATCAACATCTGAATTTTTTCTGATCTAGTGTGATCCTTTTAACAACGTTCTCTGCAAACTTATAGAGTAATTATTTCCTTGTTTCATCCCTGGTGGTTACGTTTGGTGTTTTCTTTCCAAACTGAAGGGGGAAATCCAGAGGTGAGCAGCGAAACTCTGAAATGCTTCTTCTTTTCATGGATACTGCAAGAACAAGTACAATGTATATCATGCCATTCCATTGTAGTGACCATTACCAGCTTTTCCATATTCGCACGACAACTGAATATCCACACTTGATATTTCAGAAAATAAATAGATCATAACAACACCAGTTGACATTCCAATATTTCCATTCTATCTGAATTACGATCGTTGTTATCAATTTCTCTTTTTTTTTCACCTAACGTACTTTCCACAGGACCTGTACAAAATATAAGACAAAGCCTTTATCACTCTGATATTTCTGTGATCAACAAAGGCTCTAGCTAATCATTCTTGGGTTTATCCAAAACCTTTTATTGTCCATGAAACTTATTCCGTCGACATACTTAACATCTACTTACTGTATCGACTACACTCCTAATCGTTTTTAAAATGCTATATATAAAATGCAGAACCTTACCACTACTACATGATTTTGCGACATGGAAGTTACCCGTTCTGGATCAAAGACTTTGAAGGTCAACACACTATGTCCAGTTATACCAAGGGCACCTCAGGAAATGACTCCTGCCTGATTAACAGCTTTTGGACAATATTATTAAGTGGTTTACTCCATAACTATAAATACACCTGTTTCAATGTTACTTATCTTTGGTCTGTGCTATGTCACTAAAACAATGCCTTTGTACTTAGGTGCTTCTTATTTTTCTTCTGTGCTAGGTCACTAAGTGCATGCCTTTAAACAATAGTTTTTATCTGTTTCTAATATATTTGGACCACTACATTTTGAATATGTTTACAAATTCCTCTGATTTGTGCTACATCTGCTATCCATGTATTCATCCTACCTATCACAGGACACCATACAAGCCTTCGCTGTAAATCATGTTTCTTCATCGATTCTCAGCAACAGTACCAGAGAACACGTAGCTAGATTCCTTGATCCCATTTACACTCATATGCCTCAGTGACATGTGTGCCTAAACTGAATGAATTTCAGCAGTGCTTACCCCTCGCGCGCAAGGGCGCGCGTATGCCACTAGTATGCATTATGCATGCGTGCATGGCAAAGAGAAATTAATCAAAGCAGGTTCAAAGGTGCACATGCGGAGAGATCACGATTTTGCATTGGTTTACGGTGACAAGGACAAGTACAACAATTTTATTTGTGCTGGCCACTATCCAAGAATTATTAGGGCATATACAGTGGTAATTATAAACAGCAGCTTTTTACAAGCTTTTGCGGCCGAGTTAAAAAAAATGTCAATTCTTTTTTTTGGCAACGATCCATCGATAAAAAAGAACATACCAATCAAAACCCTAGCTCCTTTCAACTATATATATATGAATTCTTGACTCTTGAGCACATTTTGTTTCTTGGGTGTTAATTCATTCATGACTTTCCACGCTCATTGTATTTGTATGGATATATATGCATAACCTGGTAACCATGCTATGTAGTACTTCTCAACATTTAAAATACTACAAAAAAACTATAATATTTTAAATTCCGTCTTTTCACTCAACCTCTGTTCCTACGATTATATACTCCATGCATGCATGTGTAGGTCTGATTATCGTCTTACACTTCCTTGTACACGAGCACAACGAATGAACCATCAATATTTCTTTTTTTTAATCTGGCGACTTCATTATTCTCCTGACAAAATCATCAGAAACGATTACAACAATATCATCAGGGATGGCACTTGAGATTAGCGCTTCGCCTTCAACACAATCATAACCTAGACTCGCCAACACATGGGCTGCCTTAGGGGGTGTTTAGTTCCCACCTAAAAATTTTTCACCCCATCACATCAAATGTTTGGAAACATGCATGGAGTACTAAATATAGACGAAAAAATTAATTGCATAGTTTGGTTGGAAATCACGAGACAAATCTTTTAAGCCTAATTAGTCCATGATTAGCCTTAAGTGCTACAGTAACGCATGTGCTAATGACGACTTAATTAGGCTTAATAAATTCATCTCGCGGTTTCCAGGCAAGTTATGTAATTAGTTTTTTATTAGTATCCGAAAACCTCTTCCGACATCCCATGAAACATCCGATGTGACACCAAAAACTTTTCACCTACCAACCAAACACCCCCTTATTTTCGGCTCTACCCAAGAAGTTACAAGTGAAATTGCTAAAGTTTAAACTAGTAAAAGACTTAACTCTTCAATCAAGCCACCTTCAGGACGAACATCATAGCTTTGGGACTGCAGTGCTGCCTGGACATTGATAGCATATGTTTCAAGGATCAAGTTTCCAATGCCCAGGTTACTGGCTACTTGAACTCCTTGCATACAGGCTATCAGCTCAGCATGAAAAGCACTCAACGCATAACTAATTCTTCCTCGGCCCGACATCACCACTTCACCATCATGGTCCTGGATCAAGAATCCCCAGCTGTCGGCCTTTGTTTCAGCTATAAAAGATGCATCACAATTGAGCTTCAGGTATCCTTCTAGAGGTTTCTGCCTTCGTACGTGCATATCTGCTTATGTAAATTAAGCATCGTTCCAACAACTAATATAACTAGCTAGAAGGATACCCATGCATTGCTACAAAACTTTCTTAAAAATAAAGCTGTTTGCATGGGTTAGACCTATGTATGTACGTTCTTGCATCGGTTCTTATCAAATTAAAATTAGACAAGGCAGTCAAAGAATCCAATAAAAAAACTAATCTACTATACCTAGCTAGGAGGAACCCACTACAAGAATTCTCTGAAATTTCAGCACCCCACATATTGATGTGGGAACTAGATGATGAAACTTAGGTAGTCGTTAGATGAAAGTAGAAACTTTGTTGAAAAAAAATGTCGAATTGACAAGAAGGTCGCCACACTTTTTTCTATTGAAAAAGAAGAAAAATTACAAGGTGATAGCCATCAAGGTGGATAATAAGCATGCCAATACAAAGTGGATCAAACCAATTTGGATGATTGCCTAAGGAGATCATCTTAATCATGAAGTGACCAAAAAAGTTTGGGTCCCGAAGGGGAAGCGAGGAGTCTAAAGGACACTATACGTGGAATTTCGAGACTTAGTAAAGTTGGGGGGTGTGTCATGGGGTGCACTAAGTTGGACAACGAAATTGCCAAGTGGATTAGTGAAGATAATGGACCCTAGTTCCCCTACCCATGTTAGGTAACTAGATTTAAATTCATGCAATTTTTGTTAGCATCTAGTTCTCTTTTTTGCCTAGGTTTGCATAAGCACGTTTAAAATTCTTGATTCATGGACTAGGAAAATTTATCTTATATGGTAGGGATTGTTTGTGCTAATTTCACTCTTATTCATGATCAAACCTACATGTTTTAAATCTTTTAAGAGCATGGCACATAGCTCATCTTTCATTTGATATATCTTATATGTGCCAAAGTTCAAATTATAGACCTCTTCTCCCATTTATCACATTTAATTGGTATGAAGTCCAATTGGTATCTATTAAGCGGTAAATTGACCTTAGAAGTCAATATGCATGTCTCTCACAAGTATTCGATACTTATATGCACACTTTTAGGGGGAGATCACTTTGTAGTTTGAGATCTTTGAGACTAACAACATCTTCAAGTCTATCATGTGTGTAGTCCCATAGAAAAGTGGAGTCTCCAGAGACAAGCATGGACCATATTCCATATCCTACAAGTAGTATCAACCGCAATTGGATTACTTCAATTGGTATCACTTCAATTTGGTATCAATTTGTTGTATTTCAACTGGTATCTTATAATTGCTTTCTCCCCACATTATATAGATTATTAAACTCCTTTGTGCTTTCAATAGCCAGTTATGCATATTCTTTGCCTTCCACCATATAGATGCATACACTTAGTGCGAGTTCAGTCTATATTGCGAGAATCAAGTTTTGTGATCAATTCCACTCGATATACAAAGGACCACAAAAACTGAAACTCACTTGTGCTAGTAATATCTTCCTGTTCGGTGTTTGATTCCAAAGAGGGAGAATTTGTGGGACCAAAAGCAAGCCCAACCCATAATAAATACTAAAATCAAATTCAAAAAGTTTGTGGTATTTGATGGGACGTCCACAAGGGTTCACCTCTTCATTGAATGCCTTTTTGCCCGCGTGTATGGGAACTCGTTGTGACCTAGAGCAATTGTCACAACAATACGCTCATCCGAGTGGACCGAGGAGAATGATATGGACTTATGGAGGACTGATTTTTATAAAAAGTATCTCGGACGAAGATGATTTTTATATGAAAGTTGTAGCTCTTGATGAGATCTACAACTTTCTAGTTTTGTTTTTTTTTTCATTTGAGGTCGTTAAGATGCTAAAAAATTAAACAATGTTTCAGCAGTATTACGTAAAAGCGTTTGTCATTTAGAAAAATCATATCTTTCTTATATGATGTCAAATGAAAATACTTGTTATATGAAAGCTGTAGCACTTATTAATTGTTATGCACTTGGTCATGCACTTATTAATTGTTATGCACTTGTTCCAAAGGGTCAATATTCCATATTGATTTTTCGTATACCGATCATATTCGACATAACTCCACTTGAATTAGTTCTTTTTTGAAATTCTCGATATTCCATAAGTTCGTGTTTGTTTTCATGTCTAGCTTTACAATGCTTTCGTATTCAAATGTAGAAGTAAAAAACGGTTGAATGGTTTTTCGGCCGTTTCCATCCATTTTCATCCCTATATATTTGTCGATATTTGATTGTAATCATATTTGAGTCCATATATAGGAGAAAAGATGAGCTCCTGAGAAGTGAGAACACGTTCTCAAAAACATTCCGGTGATTTAAAGGAACATCTGGTATCTAGGAACTATACAAACAACGTCTGCGCGCTGCTACCTTGCATATTTGAGTTTCATCATGTCATTTTAAATTCCGTTTGGAGGTTTAAATACTACGTCTGCCAGCTACTAGTGTGTGTATATATATATAGTTTGTCGAAATGGCAACAAGAGTTCCACTAGTGCGCTTTCGAGCCAGAGAGATATGAGATATACTCCATAATAACAATATACATGATGCCAGCATATAAATGATGTGCTTAAGTTTTTAATGACACATAGGAAAACATCATCTTGTTTGGAAGTACTCTCCATCTACCTACCTTAATTAAGGTAAGCTTGCCCACCTGCGAATGGCTGGGAGTCCGAAGATTATTATGTAGGACCAGAAGCGGTCAAAGAAAGAAACGATCAAGGCGAGCATATGGTGCCCCATACTGACGGCATTCGTTGGTTTCTTCCGGTTACAATCATAGAATCGATGCCTTCCGAACCCTTGACGAACCCATATACACTGATAACCATCAAGACACCGATGGCGATGGCAATGCGGGCAACTGGAAGCAGCACGACGTAGAGCCCCAGGGCAAACGCAGCCACCAGGCATCTTCCAGCGTGCCACATCTGAGTGTATGCATGATTAATAAGGTCGAAGCGGTTGGTAAGGGTCCCATAAGGCACTCCGGCATAGAGCAGGATGGAGGTGGCGTAGAGAGAGCATATAAAAGCCAGAGCATCAGAGAGGACAAACGCATCAAAAGCGTAGCTCCTCCCGGCTAGCACTGGTGTGCCGGCGACGACACGGTCGCCGGCCGATCGGTAGCCTCCGGGCAATGTAAAAGCCGATGCAAATGTCACGGTTGTAATGAGCACGGAGAAAAGGCACAAGACTTGTGCTGCCACTGTTAGATTTGCCGACATCTTTACTCGGCGTGTTTGGGGAGGATGTACTTTTGGTGAAAGAGGTCGCCCCGACTTTCACCGTAGGGAGCTCCAACTCTTAATAGATATTTCCGTATGTGTATTCTTGAATCCTGCAAGAACCAAGATACCCTTATCAGTTGGTCATTATACAGGCCGCTGCGCTTCATGTATCTGTCATGGTGTGCTTCATGAGAAATTATTAATACTAGTAAATATGTCCGTGCGTTGCAACGGGAGAAAAAATTAATTGAAAAATAAATACATGAATATTGCATATCTATTTGTGTTTTACCCTTTTGTTAAATTTGAAAGCTATAGTTTATTTTATAATGATAATGACCATGGCATCCATATAAGTTAATATGGATAATAATATCACAATATCCTATTAAGTATATATCAAATTAAAATACAACTTTAATAGATTTTTTCCACTATAGCACAAAAACATTTACTCGTGATTATACCATAACTTTAGCTATTCTAATTTGTTATTACAATTAGCAATGAGTTGCATCGTGTCAAAGATTGATATGTCTATTTTATTATTTATTTTTGATGTGCCGCCGTGTTCTTGACGTCGTCGCCGTCTGTTAAGCGAACCAAGTCGAACTCCGAGGCTGTGCTCATGACGACGATTGTCCTAATCTGGTCTACTGTTGACACGACCATGCTGGGGTACAACAAGCTCCGGTCGGCGTCAGGAACATCACGAGCATTCACGATCACCTTGGTGCTGTTGAGGCAGACAAATTTGCCCAATTTGCGTCCTCTATCGTTGGCAAGAGTGTTTTCATATTTGTTCGATCAACCAATCTAATTGCATATCAGCCGCCGTGTTCTTGACGTCGTCGCCGTCTGGTAAGCGAACCAGGTCGAACTCCGAGGTTGTGCTCATGACGACGATTGACCTGATCTGGTCTATCGATGACACGACCATGCTGGGGTACAAGAAGCTCCGGTCGGCATCAGGAACATCACGAGCATTCACGATCACCTTGGTGCTGTTGAGGCAGACAAAGTTGTCCAATTTGCGTCCTCTATCGTTGGCAAGAGTGTTTTCATATCTGTTCGATCAACCACGGTTATATTCTATAGTTGATGATGATCGCACAGTTTCCGATCCGGAGATGATTTGAGAGAGTTGAGTCTCTGTATATTATATCTATACCTAATAATAAAGAGGCAAAATTTCAGGCTCTTTTTTTTCGTCCATCCATTTGTTTGGTACATCTCCTTTTAACTATCGGACGATGAAGAGTTTTTCTATCTGGACTCATATATATAACTCGTGCTTATACAGGAATCCTAATCTAAATAGGAATCCTTGGATCCATCCTAATCTAAATAAGAATCCTTGATCCTACACAGAATATGTTTATACTTTCCCGTTATAATCCTAATCCTAATTCAAATAGAAAATAATTAGATAAAATCTTATTTTACTTAACATATAGCAAAGCGAGAGACCTCATCCTCCTCCAGGTCCATTAGCTTAGAATCAATGCAAAACAATCCAAATCCCATCACACCTAAAAGGAAACGCGCCTAGCTTTTTATTTTGCTGATTCTGTGTTGCTTTTCGTTTTTTCCCGTTAGCTACTCGATTCAGTTGTGTACGTGACTTTTCTTCTCCCATGCTTTTTTTAATGAAATACATTATGGATCTTTAAACTATTTATTATCCTTATGACCTTATCTAATGTAACAAAATAATCCGGTGATAACTAAACTCTTAAATAATTTATCAACCAATATACTAAAATAGTTCCGTGACTTTTTCTTCTTCTTTTTTGTCTCCCATTTTATCTTACAAATAGAAAAAATAAATAGTTCATGATTGAAATATAAAATAATTTATCATCCAGTTTAATCTAATATCTATATATACCTTTGGTTCATGACTTTTTCCTCTTTTTTGTCTCCTATTTTTCTTATAAATAACAAATAAGAATAAATAAATATAGTATCTTGGATCTTTTAACTCTTTTTTCCAATAAAGAAGCCTTGAGTGAAACCTTAAGCTGTTTGTCGTCTATTGTAATCTATATCTATATACCTATACGTACCTAATATTAAAGGCAAAGAATTTTTTTCCCGTCGCTTCTAGAAAGTTAGTTCTGAGGCTTGAGTCATCGTCCACATGTGAATGAATTAAACATAATCTAAGTCCGATATGACAACTCTATCTAGCTTTTACGCCTTATGTGTTCCATATTGACCTCATTTATGATCCGTACTCATATGAGTTAGAACAACTTACGTACAAAAATAGTACGAATTGCGATTCTAAGAAATATCGGGTTCCGTTGCAATGTATGGGCATGTTTGCTAGCACCTGTGTCGGTTTTTCTGCTAGGCATGCCGGCCGTGCGTATGCACGTTCGACGAGTTAGAATAATGTTAGTTACTCATAGAAAAAAAAGAATAATGACATGTTCGGCTTATCTAAGGCAAATCATTTGAGGAGCTGTTGCCAAGTTGAGATAAAAAAATACCGTAGGTATAGTGCTTTTCAACAATTATAGCCATGTGAAGAAGCCATGGTGCGCTAGGATTAAACGTCCCGAACTCACTGTAGCCGTCATAAGCATTGCTGCAACCATACATATCTTCTTCAACTAAAACAACAATCAAATTATAGGCTCGTCCGGACTAGGTATGCCTTTTTTTCACACGTCCCTGTTCGAACCGGTTTCATCCGTTCTTTTTCCAAGCTTCATAAGCATCCACTTCAATGTTCAGTTTTCAATTTCCTGTTCTAATTTAGTCATTCTCCATAAATATCAATAATTTAATAATAAATATAATAATATTATACGCATAAGCCCTTGACCTTTTTTTAAGAAATATTTTTTCATCACAAAACTATTGGTACGGTTCTAATTAGAAATAAAATGTATCTTCTTGTTATAACCTTGCTTAGCCGATATGGTTCAATTAATTAAACTGTGGACTGAAATCTAAAGTTAGTTGTTCAGTTTAGTCTCACAAATATCTTTACAAATACAATTCTAGACAAAATTTTATACAAAGAGTAAAATATAAAAAGATACGTATTATTTTGGTCTTTATTTTTCTTAAGTGTTTGGTACTTTTTTCTCCCGTTACAACGCACGGGCATATTTCCGATCCGGAGATGATTTGAGAGAGTTGGAGTCTCTGTATATTATATAGAAAATAAAATAAGATTTTGCTTAATTTATTTTCTATTTGAATTAGGATTTCTATTCCTATCTAGTTACGGGAGAACAACCCGGACTGGAACTCACGCTGGACAAGAGCCACTCTAACTCGTAGGAGCACAGGTTATATATATAAGTCCGGACGGAAGAAAGTCTCCATCGTCCAGTAGTTAGAGGGAGGCGGACCAAACAAATGGATGGACGAAAAAAAAGAGTCTGAAATTTTGCCTCTTTATTATTAGGTATAGATTTGTCTATGATATGATATATATCAGAAAAATACGTCCGTCTTTCATGCAAGTGAAATAGTGGGGCATCTTTTGCAGTACATAAAAAATATTTCCCTTCCTCAATACTGTATAATGAATGAATGAATTTCATGTCATATATATCGATCAGAGAAGGGGAAGGCATGCAATATATGGGTAATTATTATGGAGCTTTAATGCATGATTAGATCTCTTACCCATGCATAATAAACCTTTAAAGGCATCTTGCTCCATGCAACGTCAATAGGTCTCATGCCCTCCTTATTCCTGACATCCAAACGTACCCTCTGATTCCGAACTAGACAGTTGAAGATTGACAGGTTCCCAGCATGGACAGCGCGGTGCAGCGCAGCGTCTCCGTTGATGTCCTGCGCATTCAGGATGGAGGACAGCAACCCTGCACCTGCATGCTGACGCCTCTTGCTCTGCTGGCACACATATTTCACCACGCGGTACCGACCCTCCTCCACGGCGACGTGCAGGAAGGTCCTTCCATTGGCATCCCGTAGGGTGGCGCACTCCGGGCACCTTTCTAGCAGGATCATGACGACGTGGATGCTGTCAGCCCCTGCAGCGACATGTATGGGGTACAACCCTCTCTTGTCTGGCTGGTACGCCATCGACTCGTTAGCGTCCAGCAGCAGCCGCACTGGTGACCCTAACCATCGCCAAAAGTATGGATGCGTTTTGTACATAAATGGCGACGGCAACACACCTGCCGCCAAGTGAAGAGGTGTGCTCCCGTTGTCCTTGTCCCTCTGGCTAGTCAGCTGCGACAGGAGATGATGAGCAACCAATTGGCCTTCTTGCTGCCGCATGTCGTCGTCGACCGTCGTCTTTGGTTCCTTCTTCAGCCATTCCAAAACCATAGGTAGCGCTGCCGCTGCATCATGTAGGCACTTTTCATTACTATATAAATGCATGCTAGCACCTTTATTTTTTCACTTCTATATTTCAGCTGTCTGAATTTTAAGATGATTTTATGCAACACTCTTTGTGCTATCAATTAGTGTAAGTAAATTGTTACTTTTGTGATTTGTTATTTGTCTTTGTGTCATAACATATCACATTTTTATTCTTGTTTAACTATAGAAATAGTTGTAAAATATTAAATTGCCAACACATCAGATTTTGTCAGGTCTGTGATTTTGTCTAACGGGTTTTTATTCTTGGAGCCAAAGATTGCAAATTGTGTGTCTACAAATTGCAACTTTAGTGTAAAATATATGTAATAACCGTTGCCCGAAAGAAAACTAAAATTCAAATGCCTGAAATTTAGCAAATTCCTTTTTTTTCTTGATGTAGGAGTAGTACAAGGATATATAGGGAAGAAGCTTGGCATGGGCCGTGTGGCCACTGGCCTGCATCGGCCCAACACAGCAGAGGGGCACATCGGCAAAAGCCACACTGCCCACGGGGCATGGCCCGGCAAACATCCGCTCCGTCCCCACTCGTGTTCAGCACGGAGGCGACGGCAGTGGCGCTCAGGCTCGGATGCTTGGCGACGGCACGGACGCTCCCATCCTGGCCAAACTTAACACATGGTTGGTTGTCGGCTTGTCTATATCGTCCACCCCAGCCCACGTGACTGATGAACCCTACCTAGCTTAATTACACATCTTTGACACACTCAAACGAGTATTAGCCTTGCCTTTCTAAATGTATGTGTGTGCAGAAAGTAGTATATAGTACGTAGTAATAAAGAAATAAATAACCTTAACTAAATTGTGTGTGTGAATTGAACTTATAGTTCGTTACCTTGTCCACGAGAAACAGCGGCATGCAAGACGTTTTGTCCGTCTGGCCCGGAGTAGGACAGCTTGCCTTTCGTGGTGTTGAACAGGTGCTGTGCAATCTCCACTTGGCCCAGCGAGATGGCCAAGTACAATGGGGAAGCACCACCACCCTCGCTCAGGACGCATGCCAGCTCTGGATCATGTTTCATGAGGCTGTCTATGCATTCCTCGGTGTTCTTGGCAGCGCGGACCGCCTGGTGTAAGGCGGTCTCTCTCCACACTGGTTCTCCATTCTCACCAACGCCTTCTTCATCGCTGCTGCCGCCTCATCGCCATCGCCGTTGTTGGCGATGTGATCGATGAGGCAGGAGATCATGTTGGCGTTGCCAGCACCGGCGGCGCAGTGCAGGGGCGTGTCGCCACTGTTGTTGCGCGCTTTCAGGGCTAGTCGCAGTGCAGCAGCACCGCCCTTCTTCTCGATGTTCCGGACGATGACATTAAAGCAGTCGAGGAACTTCTGCTGGCCGCCGCCAGCGTCGCCCTCGCCATCGACGCATGCGGCAACCACGTGGAGCAGAGTGTCCCCCTCCATGGTCACCCGAGGCAGGAGCGAGGCCGATCCGGCCTCCTCGTCGACGTGCTTGTTCAGCAGCAGCAGATTCTTGAGCAGCTCACTGTTGCCACAGCGAGCAGCCATCAACAGCCGGGGCTGAACATCATATACTGGCTCTGCTGGTGGCCGTGCAGCAGAGCCAGTATATATACTGTCACCCCAACACACACAACGGCTCTTGGAACGTCTCGTGGAACCGAGTGGCGATTGTCGCGTCAGGCGTCGCCGGCGCTGACCGTGGGGTGCTCGCCGATTGGCTGCCATTTGCTGAGCAAGACTCGCTTGGCCTGCTTCTCCTGGTTCGGGTCACGGTAGACGGACTTGACAGCAAGTCTATCACTGCGGCGCGGCACCAGGTTCTCAACCCGCACGCGCGAGACATGAAGGCGCGGCGGCGACTGGATCAGCGGCGTCTCGAGCGGCAGCATTAGACCGGCGATGAAGTTCTCGACAGAAGGAGGAGAGCCCGTCTCGTGTACCGGCGTAGATGGGCCGTCGTCGGCGAGCTGATCGGGCTGCCCATCAGGCTGCACCTGCCCCACCAGCTCCCCTGGGACAAAGCTGGTAGGCCCTTGCCATCCTTGATGTGCACCAAGCAGCTCGGCCTCCAGGCTCATTGGATCCAAGAGCAACTGCCCACCGGCGTTGTCTTTGTCCTGGGCGCGTGGTTCGAACTCGAAATGACATGTCCCCTAATCTGGTGTTGCATGCTGCGGCTCAGGCGTTGTGGCCGCATTCGCGGTCGGCTCGGCGTTGACGACCCCCCTGGAGCCCTGTAGCTTTGGCCCAGGTCCGCTGGTGTTGCAATCATCGCGGTCGGCGGCGAGGGTGGTGGTGAGTCAGCGACACGCTGGACATGGATGGTTACCCGATACGTGAAGGTGTCGTCGGAGACGCCGTGGATGCTCCTGAAGCCGCAAGTTGCGTCAGCGTCGGAGACATCGGCGGAGACATCGGTAGTGGCGTCCGCCACCAACGCCGTGACAGCGAGCCTCAGACCTCGTTCAACATCGTTCATGGCGGTGCTCCGGTGGATGAACACACCTTCCAGCTGCTGCGGCAAGTTGATGGGTGGGGTGGAGCCCGCCGCATGCGATCTTTTCGGCGTCAGCCCCCAACCTGGGCCGAGCGACGGGTCAGGCACAGCCGCATCACCGGCAACACCATTGTCGTCGAATTGATGGCGGCGCGGCTGGCCATGGCTAGGAGAACGCGGGTGCTTGCAGCTCCTGGCCCGATGGCCTGTGCAGTGACACAGCAAGCAGCGTGACGGGTAGGTACAACGCGCCACGACGTGATCCGGCGCCAGACAGTTGAAGCAGAGCCCAACCAACTCCGGCGGTACTGGGCGCGAGACCGTCGGAACGTGGCATTGTTGCCGCCTCCAGCGGCGCCTGCTCTTGATCAGATGGAACCCATCCGCATCCGCTGGAGATGCCATGCGCGGAGGGTGCGACGAGGAGACGGTGTTAGGTGCGGTGGCTCTGCGGCGAGGACCCAGCCGCTGGTGCACCAGAATCTGCTCCACAGCACGGGCCTCCGTCGCCGGAACGGAACGACGAGTCCCGCGACCGGCCCCCGGCCTCGCACACCTTGGTCGACGACGGCCACGTCGGGTATGGTGGCCCCGGGCCGTCCCGTCAGCCGCCATGCATGGGTTGGCCGCTGCGTCGACTGTGGGAGGTGCACCGAGTGAGGCGGGCTGCGCCAACGCCCGGCGAGCAGCCTCGAGGTAGGGGGAGAGGGAGCGCTCGTCCTCGTCGTCAGAGCCTGTGAGGGAGATCTCGCCCCACCGCATGGATTTAGACCTGCCGGCGGAGGGGAAGAAGGGGGCGGCGTCAGGGGAGAGAGTGGCCTCACTAGAGCTGGAACCGGCGTTGGTGTGCGGGGTGGCTGCTGGAGCCGGAGAGGCAGCCATAGTGGAGCGGCAGGATGCCGCCGCCATGGTTGATGCCGGCTCTGGCTGCGGCGGAGCACCGCAGGAACCCAGGAGCGACGATCCGGTGGCATGCCGTAGCCCGGACGACCCACCGCCCCGGGGGTGCACTGGAGCGGCGCTGCCCGCGCGCCGGCAGGCGGCTGAGCCAAGCGCTCCAACTGAAGTGAGGAGCGCGATGGAGGAGGAGGTGGGGACGCGAACTCCGGCGCCGGCGCAGTTGGGGCGGCATCTCCCGTCATGGCCGCCGCCCAGGCGGCAGGCCCGCCATGGCCGGCCGTGGCGCACCGATGGAGAGGCCCGGGGGTGGGAGAAGGGGAGGAACGGGAGGGGGAGGGGGAGGGCGCCGTCGGCGCCAGAGCGGCGGCCAGCGGCGGCAGCGGCGCCGTGGGGAGCACCAGGGCGGCGGAACCCTAACGGGCCGACACTTCTCCCCCTGGTCGTATCTGAGAATGACAGCACTTTTTCTTCTTGCATTGCTTGCACTGCAAGCAACAGACAGATAAAACGCTAGTAACTATACAGTAAGTTCTCGACATAGTGTGGCTTACCGCGTGCGTGCGTTTCTGCCTGCTTCTCTCCGGCCGTACCTTTCCTTGGCGATGAGTGAGTGGAGTTTCCCTGTTGCAGGAGGCTTGATAAGTGATAACAGGAAAGGTTGGCATATGTATATACAGCTGGATTGCCCTTTTCATGTGATGACCGATTACCAAGACGAACAGTAAAGTATGCCAGTGATTTTTTTAAAAAAAATGCGGACCACTGGCACTAGCTATTGTTTACTCCATACGGTGTATATATAATATTGAACCTAGCTACAAGACGGATCTAGTCCATTTTATAAAATTTCAGCACGACTAGCAGAGAACTAACCTTGGTCTCGATCTTTATTAATTCATTTCTGCAAAATAGTTCACGTGACATCCTTTATTAGTCTGATCATGAAAGATAAGTAAATAACCAGTACATCGTGTCTACTCATTTTTGTCCAGCGTTGTGCAACATAGAGGACTGAATTTGGAACTACCAACGACTACTTGCTGCAGATGATACAATTTGCTATGAACTAGTTGCCCACTTGCATTGCGCTTTGTACTCGATCTGCCCTAGGTAGCCGCATGGAGCATTCTTTATAACCGCATGCTGCACGGTGGACGGCGTGTTCTACGCTACAGGCATGTGCGCCGTGGATTCCTTCTTGGTAGTTGGACTGGAGAGTAGAGACGAACGGAGTGGTGCGTTTGTTTTTTTTTAAGAAACAGGAGGGGCTTGCGCCCCTACTGACATTATTATTAAAGCAGGAAAAAAGAGAACAAACAAAGAGTTTAGGCTTACAACTAGGGGGCTTAACATACAAAGAAAGAGAGAAAGAAAATGAGCTCAATTACACAAATTGCTCTAGCCATATATTGATCAGAGGTAGATACTTTTTCTTTGCGCAAAGGATAACTAGGTTGAAGACATTCCTGAAAACATGCTTGCACTTCTGAATGGTTGCTTCCTCTCCCCTAAAGATAAAATTCTTTCTCACTGTCCAGATGCTCCAGTACATAATGATGATTATTTCCATAAAGAAGGAGACATTGAGTTGGGCTCTAAAATACTCCAAAATCTAGAAAGGCCCACGATTTTGGGGGACAACTAGGCCAATCAAATTCCACTAGGCTTTGGCGAAATCACAATGTAGAAATAAATGATCCACTTCCTCTTCTACTGATCTGTCACATAGAACACAATTATAGGATTCTAGGTGCATACTCTTTCTCCTCAATATGTTTCTCATACTGAGCCTATCCAGTGCCAGAAGCCAGAAGAATACCTTGTGCTTGTGCTGACATGAAGATTTCCAAATCCATTTAAAGACTGGGTGCACCCACGCTGAGCCAGAGAGCTGTCTGTATACCCTTGCACAAGAAAACTCTTGCCTTCCCCAGATGTATGACCAAGTGTCATTGAATTGTGAAGCTGAAAATCATTCACTATTAGTTTTAGCTGAATAAATTGTTGATAGGCTTCTGTTGACAGTTGCAGGTGGAATGTTTGGATCAGGGAGGGACTCAACTTTGCAGTTTGGAGCGTCATGTTTGGATTCTTGGTGAAGGAATAAAGCTCAGGAAAAGCATGCTTTGGCACAACTCCAAACCAGAGATCATCCCAAAATAGGCAAGATGCCCCATTCTGAACTGAAGCCAAGGCCATACCTTTGAATTTGTCCAAGAGTTTTAAAATATCCTTCCACTAGAAGGATCATTTTTTAGTATGGTTTGGAAGCTTGCCATTACTATAATATTTCTCCCAAACTAGCTTCACCCAGGGAATATCAATTTTGTTGAAAAACTTATGGAGGTTCTTGATTAGCAGGGCCTCATTCTGAGTTTTTAGATCCAGTACTCCTAATCCACCTTCATCCTTTGCCCTTGTGACCATTGTCCAAGCAGCCTTTGCATTGACCCTATTATTCTCATCAGAGCCTCTCCATAGACAATTTTTCCTATACTTGTCAATTTGTTCTCCGATGGTGACATGCATGGAGAAGGTGCTCATAAAGAAAGTTAGAAGTGCAGTGAAAACTGAATTAGTTAATTGCAGTCTTCCAGCCTGTGATAGGAAGATGGATGTGCTAACCAACCTTCTTTCACATCTATTAACAATTGGTAGGAACCCTTACACTTTTGGCTTTGTTAATCCCAAAGGCAGTCCAAGATATGTAAAAGGAAGAGAACCAATTGAGAAACCAAAGGTTCTGGCCAAGAGATCAAGCTTCTTCTGAGAAGTGTTAATTGGGACCATCATGGATTTCTGAAAGTTGACATTTAGTCCTATGGACTCAGAGAAGGAACTGAGCAAGGCTTTTAGGAAGAAAAGCTGTCTGGCACAACCCTCTATAATAATGAGGGTGTCATCTGCATATTGCAAGATGGGGAAGTCAATGAAACATTGTAGAGGAATTGGCAGTTTGAGAAGCCCTAGATCTTTAGCCTTGTTCAGAATTGATCGGAGGAGATCAGCAGCAAGAACAAAAAGAAGAGGAGATAGAGGGTCACCCTGCCGACACCCCTCTTACAGTGAAAGACCTTCCCAGGCACTCCATTCAAAAGCACTGAGGAGGTACCAGAATTAAAGATGGACTCCATCCAAGGTATCCATTTATGTCCAAAACCTTTTGCCCTCATGATTTCAATCATGGCCCTGGGATCAATTCTGTCAAAGGCCTTCTCAAAGTCCAGTTTCAGTATAACCATTTCCTTCTTACTCTTGTGGCATATGTGCAAATACTCAAAATTCCATGCTAGACAATCTTGAATTGTTCTTGATTTTATAAAGCCATACTGATTTACATGGACAAGCTTTGTGATGAGAGGTTGAAGCCTATTTGCTAGCAGCTTGGTGAGTATCTTGACTGAAGTGTTCAGTAATGAAATGGGCCTAAAATCTTTGACTCTGGTGGGACTATCAACTTTAGGGATAAGAGTAATAAATGATCCATTGATACTTCTCAGGCAGATGTTACTCATGAAAAAAACAGTTCCCAAATTATAGAAATCCTATTATATGATATGCCAACACTTCTTAAGAAATTCGTTGTTGAACCCATCTGGCCCAGGGAACTTATCACTAGGGAGTGATCTGATAATTCCATCAATCTCAGCTTCAGCAATTGGCTCTTCAAGAGTGGACAAATCAACATTATGATTTACAAGAGAGGGAAGATCAAACAGCATCCTGCATAACTAGAAGCCCCAAGCCTCTCTCTGAAGTCATTCCATAGGACACTGGCTTTGTGCTCATGCCCATATACTATGTTATCATTACTGTCAACCAAACTGGTGATTGATTTTATTCTATGTTTTATTGAAGCATTGGCATGAAAGAACTTGGTGTTCTCATCCCCCAATTTTACCCACTTGATAGTTCCTATCTACCTCCAGTATAGCCTTTGCTGATGAAGAAGGTTTGCTAGCTTCTCACTGAAGATATTCCTGGAATTCCACTCTTCCACCGACAGATCTCTCCATTCCTCAATATAGTCAAGGAAACTAACAACTATTTTTATATTTACAATAGTTTGCTTCAGGTTTGACAGCTGAGATAGGACAAGTCATCAAATTAAACAATGTATGTATAGGATAGGCCAAGTGGTTGTAATTCAACAAAACTATATTGGTAGGCGCGCTCTGCCGCAATATAATGTGCTTGTAATTGCTTTTGGTCTCGCTCTGTGAGTTTTGAATCAACAATCCAAGGATTGGTCTACAATTTTGATGGGATATCTAGGTATATTTACACATAATTTAATCTATACGAACATATGGTGGATATGTGTCTATGTGTGAGGATATATAATAAGTGATTGTCAAGAGGTGAGCAAGCTTTGGTTTAGTGTTTAAAACTAACCATTTCGTGAGTTGGTGTTGTGCAACGTGTCCCTTATCTTGAGATGTGCAAGAGTGGAGCACTGAGACCATCGACGACAAAGGAAGTGAACCTAGCTCAACTGGTTGGGTGAGAGATGTAGCAATGCACCCAACCACCCAGGTTGAAGTCCCATCTTGAACTGAATTTTGGGTGCCTATTTTCTCTTCTTAATGAAAAACCACCTAGTTCCTCCTAGAAGGTCAAGTGAGTTCGTGCCGATCGACCGGGGGCGGTGAAGGATGGACGTGGAGGCTTGGACCGAGGGACTATATGGATTGATCATGGGTGGCTAACACTTGGAGATATCAACGAGCGCGCAAGTGTACATGTGGAGATGGCGTACACCGTGTTGACTAAGTCAAGATGGTGGTAGACCAAGTCAAGCAGGAGTGCAATGACTTGGTGATCGGGTGATCGAGGACAAGTGGTGACACAGGTCGAGATCTTGGGGGAAGCGTAGCTGATACGTAACTCTAGCTGTGTTTGGTAGTTTGGGCCTCAAAACCGTGGGCGGCAGGTTTGCTGGGTTTGGGCCTCAAAACCCAGGGAGGATCTTAGGATGACATGTGGTGACACTGGAGAGCTTGCGTTGATGCGAAGCATCTTTGTGAATGGATCATGGTCATCTGGTGTTCAGAACTCAATTTAGACCATTATGGCCCTAGGGTTAATTGGTTCAAGAAAATATCCAAGGATAGCTTTGGAAATGTTTAATAACCCTATAAATAAGAGGAGGGGCTGCCCGAGCTAGCCATCACTTCCAGTAGTGTAGTTTTCATAGTCCAGAGCCTATAGCTAGCACTGAGTGGAGATCCACAGTCAGGAGAGTGTTGTAGCGCTGAGTGGAGATCCACAATCAGGAGAGTGTTTGTACCTCTGTCTGTATTTACACATCTAAGTGGGTGGATGAAGGGTGGAGGCTAGTCCTTGTAGAACTGTCTGGTTTGCAATAAAGCAAAGTTGTTCTCTAAAAGTTTGGATTTGTCTCCTTTTGTTTTTTCTTCCAAGTGCCCGATTTTGGTGATTTCTTCGATTTCCACTTTCTTAGTTCTTATATGTGTTTTGACTGGATCAAGATGTGCTATGACTCCTGAGGAACATCCCTAGCCATCAATTTTGGCAAATTCCTCACGAGCACTCAGATCCATTAATACTTGGATCAGGATTCATCAAACAACATAAGATAGTGTTCAACTAAAAAACTAATGTTGTGCACTTCCTTTCCTTTTCTTTTTTGCTTCTGATTTTTTCCATTTTTCTAGATTTAACTTTAGTTTTTTATTAGTTTGTGAGAAGCTCATGCCATCAAATGTCCAGGTTTACCTACCATGACAAAATGGCCTGCGATCCCTATCCTCGTATTGAAATTCGACTGTCATGGCATTATTTTTACCCCAAATGTCCAGGCGTACCTGTCACGACAAAGATGCGTGCAATCGTTGTCCCTGGGCTAAAGTTTGAATTATGATAATATTATTTTTTTCTAGTATTATATATTCCCATTGCAGGGGCATGATCCTAGTTAAATTAAACAAATGTGGAGGGGCCGAGGCCGCTTGTTGCTGCTCTTGACCGTGCTTGCGGTGTGAATGCTAGTGTGCTAGTATACGTACTCCATCTGTCCACAAAATGCAATTACGGTATCCGTGCTAGTCAACTGAGCTAAAGCTTAACCAAGTTTATAGTTAATAGTATTAAAATTTATGTCTTAAAATTTATTATGAAAATATATTCTATAACTATTCTAATGATACTTATTTTGTATCACGAATGTTTGCACTTTTTTATATAAATTTAGTTAAAGTTTAGGTTGTTTGACTCCTCGAAATCCGAGAATTATGTGGACGAAGGATATTGTGGACAGGAGAAATTTGCTGTATTACATGATATTGGATAGATGTTACTAAATAATACAACAAACCCACAGAGACTTGCCGCAAGAGAAACTGGAACCAACTGAAAATCCGTTGGGATCGTGTTAAGAAACGAGTAAGTGAGTTCCATGGTTGTGGGGGAAAAATCAACAAAGTGTACAGAAGTGGGGTGAGTGATGACCATTGATGAAAATTGCTAAAAAGATGTATGCTTCTGAACATAGTGATAAAGATTTCATGTTGAAGCCAAGGTTGTGTGAGATGAAAGGAAGTGGTCTGCATATGTCAAATTCTAATTTTCACTAGTCCACCTACATGAAAGTGTGATATACTCTATTATATTAATACTATTATGTGCTAGTTCTTGATGTTAAATGCTTTAGAGACATTATGTAATTTTCTAGTGAAATTAGGTATTTTTTGTTTTATTTTTTATCGAGAAATTTGGCGATATATCTGATAATTAAACCTCTGGTATTTTTTTTGCTACCGATAAAGTGAACCCTGAGCAAAGCCACATACATCAAGGATCAAGGACTGGTGGACACACTCAATGAACAGAGTGCAGGGACATACAGCAGGTGCAGATCCAAAACGTGCACAAATCGTAGTATATACAGCTTAGAATCTATGGAAGGAGCGATACATGCGAGTATTCAACAACAAAGCTACGAATGTACAGCGTCTGCTGGATTCAATCAAGGATGACTTTCACTCGTTTCAAATTGCAAGAGAGGGCCCTGAATAGCTTCTCATAGTTACAGGCCTTGGATGGCTGTAGCTAATTATGTTTACCTTTTCTTTACTGTCCTTTTTATTTCACTTTTCTGGACTATCTTTGTTGTACAGTTTGTTAACTGCTTCCTAATGAATGAAAAAACAGAGCCCCTGCCAATCTTGCTAAAGAAAGAAAAAAAGCAGCAGCTATAAATTTTTAAAGAAAAGGTTAATTTAACGATAAAAAACAGTTATTGACAAATCAATACAACAATACAGTTGGTTACACAGGATAGTATACATGAGCGGAGGAACAAATGGTACTATGAATCGTGAATGTGATCATAGCTAGCTCTGATCTTGGCACATACTACAAAGTGTTATCTCGCCCGCTTCAGAATTGCTGGGAGGCCGAATATTATTATGTAGGACCCGAAGTGTACAAAGGCACCAAAACTGATTAGTCCTGCGGAAGAGCATACCACAAGTTGTCGTATTCCAATTCGAATGCGAGCCGTGTTTGCCACATGAGTGATCTGTCGAGCTCCCATGTTCCCATAGAGTGAAGTTGCGAAAACAATAGCACAGACAGCAACTGCAGTCTTGTGATCAACTGGAGCCAGGACGAGGTACAATGCCAAGCCAAAAGCGGCCACCAAACTCCTCGCTGCACTCTGCAGCAAGACCGCGGCGGCGTTGAAGTACAAGTTGCGGATGTGGATGTCCATAACCGGCAACCCGGCATAGACAAGTGTACATGTAGCCGCCATGGAGAAGATGAATGCTAGCGTGTCGGCGAGGATAAACGCGTCGAAAGCATAGCTCTTCCCAGCAAGCACTGCCGTGCCTGCAGCAGCAGCGCCGTCTGGTCGGTAACCTCCAGGCAATGTGAAAGCCGAGGCAAATGCCACAGTCGCAACAAGCGCAGTAACAATGCTCGTCACCTGCGTTGCCTCTGTGTATTTCTTTGATTCCTCCACTACATTTCTTTTCCTTATGTGTTTTTCATACAAGAGGTCCGGCCGGCCTCCACCATGAGGAGCTCCTGAATAAAGCAATGAGAGGTGTACAACATTTCTTGGATTCTGCAGTACGGTGATACAACTTGCCTAAATTAGTGGCGTGCACAGAGAATGAAGAGAAGGGAGATGCGGGTAGGGAAACTTATTAGTAAATAATATACTTACAAGTTCATAACCAAACCCTGAAGGGAGCATAGTGATTGAAAGATCAAGAGGTGTCATCCCATGCATCTTTATTTACCACGTCCAAGCTTACCCGCCGATTTCGAAGTAGACAGGTGAAGACGTCAACGTTTCCAGTGCGAACAGCACCGTGTAGCGCAGTGTCCCCGTTGTTGTCCTGCGCATTCAGAATCATCCATGACAATTGTTGTGGCATTTCTGTGCACACATATTGAACCACAAAACGGCGCGTCTTCTCGGCGGCGAGATGGAGGAAAGTCCGTCCTTTGCCATCTCGCAGTGTGGCGCAGTCCGGACACCGTTCCAGCAGGAGCTTGACAACCGCGCTATTAGACCATGCAGCAACGTGTATGGGGTAAGACCCTTCATCGTCCGCCTGATACGCCATCGATATGTTAGCATCCATTAGCAGCGTAGCCATTGATTCCCCCGTCGGCCAAACTTGTGGAAACTGCCTGGAAAGAATCCACGCGTGTGGCCACGCGTACAAGGACGCGGCTAAGTGAAGAGGGGTGCTTCCCTTCTGCTTCCTGTCCCTTTGGCTAGTCAGCCGCGAGACAAGAGACACACTACTACTCTTGCGACTCATCATATGCTGGTCTCCTTGCACGTTGGCGTTGGCAGGGCACTGCTTGTGCCTGGCCGGTGGTCCGTCTTCTTTAGGATTCATGTCCTCAGCGAGCCATCCCAAAATCATAGGCAGCGCTGCAGCCACACAAGTGCAAGCGAACAGTCCTTTCATTACTTATTACACCTACTGTGCATGCCGCAAGTGAACTAGCTTTTAATCTTACCTTGGCCACGATGAACCGCTGCATGCAAGACGTTACGGCCATCTGGTCCAGAATAGGACAGCTTGCCTTTACTCTTGCTATATAGATGCTGTGCAATCTCGACTTCACCCAGCGAGATAGCCAAGTATAATGGGGAAGCACCGCCGTCCTCATCATCACAGGGGATGCAGGCCAGCTCTGGATCCACAACCATCAGCTGGTCGATGCAGGCCACCTTGTTGTTGGCAGCGCGGATGGCCTGATGCAACGTGGTTTCCCCACACTCATTCTGCACTCTCAGGAACGTCTTCTTCGCCGCCGCCGCCGCCACCCTCGCCCCCGCCTCGTCGTCGTCGTCGGTGGTGTAGGCGATGAGGTCAACAAGGCAGGAGACCATGTCGGCGTTCCCAGCACCGGCGGCGCAGTGCAGGGGCGCGTCGCCCTTGTGGTTGCGCGCTTCCAGGGCCAGGCGCACTGCAGCTGCACCTCCCTTGTGCTTCTTGTCGCGGACGATCATCTTGGCGCAGTCGAGGTACTCCTGCGTGTCGCCGCATGCCGCAACCACGTGCAGCAGGGAGTCCCCTTCCATGGTCACACCATCCTCATCAAGGACTACCGGGACTGGCGGTGACGATGACGATGACGATCCAGAGGGTGCTGATGGTGGTGGTAAAAGGGCGACAGCATCGTGAGGATCGGCCTCCACTGTGTCCACTTGTACTTGGCGGTCGACCACATGCAACAGCGAACAACTCCCCTCCATGGTCACCACATCCTCAGAGCGTGATGACTGCGGGGCCGCCGGCGCAAGCGCACCAGCGCCATGAGGAGGTCGAGGGTCGACTTCCACTATGACGTCTTGAGCTCCCGCCAACACGGCGGACGAACCCGCCGTGGCAGTGGTTGCGGACATCGCAGTCCCGCTCCCGTCCGATGTGCCTTGCTGCTCGCCGTCGTCCTTGAGCAGCAGCAGATCCTTGAGCTGTTTGCTGTCGCCGCGGCGAGCAGCCATCAACAGCTGCGGATCAAGCGTGGCCAGCGGGCGGGCAGTTGCGGGGGCGCGGGTTGGTGTGGGCTCACCATCACCAGCAGCCTGCGACTCGCTTTCATTAGCTGCTGCCATGGCGGACATCGATCTGTGTGAATCAATCAACTATCGGTTATATCTGAGTAGGTCGTGTGCGGTACTGCGGTGTGTGTATAGATAGGATATTATCGACTTACATATATCGTGGACGACCCTCCTCGTTTACACGATTGACTTCGGTTGGTCTTCTAATAATAATCCATAGTCCAGGTCTGGTTCCATGTGCGTGATTGGTACAGGACACCGGTGATTGATACTCAGCGCTACCTAATTGTTCTCCTTTTTTGTTATTTTTATTCATATATTATGTTCCCATTGGTAGAGCTTTAGCTGGCTTCTACTCCATCCTCCTTCATATACTATAAGTATTGAGCTATTTTTATCTCTCGAAATCAAAATGGATACGAACCGGGCCTGTTCCGCTACAACTGCAGCCGGCCGGTTTTGCTACAATAAATTTGTGAGAGGAGAAAAAAAAAACAACTGCAGCAGCTGAACAGGCAATTTTTGCTATACCACGGTAGGACCTGCTCTAGCTCCGCCTCACTGGCAAAAAGCCATAGCCATTTGAAATCATACCTAACGCCGCCTATATATAAATAATGACGCGAAGTCATTGTCTGGCCTGGTCACTCTCTTTTTATGCACGGAAATGGCCAGACCGACGAACCGACGATCCAACAACCAAGGTGATTAATAAATGCGGCATAATATAATACGGCCGGCGACAACCATATAAAAATGTGGCTTGTCGACAAATTGCTCAGATGAGAGTTTTGAAAAAAAAAGTCTACTTCACCCCCAACTATGGGGTGGACTACTTAATCCCCTCAACTGTAAAACGGTTTATTCTACCTCTGAACTTTCCAAAACCGGTCAAATTTATCCCAGGCGGTTTTCAGACGGTGGTTTTGCTACAACAACAGCGGTATTGCTACAGAAAGCCGCCTGGTGGTAATTTTAGTACAACAAAATTGGAGTCCAAATTACAGAAAGAAATAGATCAAAATCTACAGCAAAAACTTTATACTAAAACATATCATATTATATGTTCACTATGTAGATCTACTAATATGGAGTCCAACAAAATTGGATTCTTTATTTTATGATTTTTCTGTGATTTACTATGATTTTTCAAAGATTCAGCTAAAATAAATAAAAAAGAAAAGGCAAAACCGCTGGCACTGTAGCAAACCCGTGGTTACTATATAATCATTGCATGATTCCTAAATCCAAGAAATGAACCAAAAGCAGAGAATCTGAGGGCTGTCAAAGGCCAAAGCAAGTGATTGATGTGGATGACAACAAAGATCAAGTGCTCCAAAGTCCAATTACACAAGCTAGTGGGTCTCTAATGTAAAATCAAGCTAGTACATCATCTCAAGTGCAACAAGATCAACAAGTGGCTAGTTCATCATCTCCAACTCATGATCAACATCAACATCCAAGCAATCAAGTACAAGTTCTTCAACCAACCAACATTGCTAGAGATCATCCATTGGATTCCATCATTGGTGACATACAAAGGGGAGTTCAAACTAGATCAAGATTGGCATCGTTTTGTGCTCACTCTTCTTTTGTGTCAATAGAAGAACCCAAGGACATTGATAAAGCATTGAGAGATCCGGATTGGGTAAATGCAATGCATGAAGAGCTCAACAACTTTAAGAGAAATGAAGTATGGGAACTAGTTGAGAGGCCTAAGGATCACAATGTCATTGGAACAAGATGGGTCTTTCGCAACAAGCAAGATCAAGATGGAATAGTAGTAAGAAACAAAGCAAGACTAGTTGCTCAAGGTTACACACAAATAGATGGTCTTGACTTTGGTGAAACATATGCCCCCATTGCAAGATTGGAAGCAATTAGGATCTTACTTGCCTATGCTTGTGCTCACAATATCAAGCTATATCAAATGGATGTAAAGAGTGCATTTCTCAATGGGTACATTCAAGAAGAGGTGTATGTGGAACAACCTCCCGGTTTTGAAGATGACAAGAAACCCAACCATGTATATAAGTTAAGGAAAGCTTTGTATGGATTGAAGCAAGCACCTAGAGCATGGTATGAAAGATTGAGGGACTTCTTGCTATCCAAAGGATTTGTCATGGGCAAAGTTGATACAACACTATTCACCAAGAAGATTGGGAAAGACTTGTTTGTGTTGCAAATATATGTTGATGATATCATCTTCGGTTCAACCAATCAAGAGTATTGTGATGAGTTTGGAAAAATGATGGCAAAGGAATTTGAAATGTCAATGATCGGTGAACTTAGTTTCTTTCTTGGACTTCAAATCAAACAAATGAAGGAAGGAACATTTGTGAGCCAAACCAAATACATCAAAGATATGCTCAAGAAGTTTGGCATGGAAGATGCAAAGAGCATTACAACTCCAATGGGCACTAGTGGAAGTTTGGATAGTGACAAGAGTGGCAACATAGTGGATCAAAAGCTTTATAGATCAATGATTGGTAGCCTACTCTATGTGACGGCATCAAGACCCGATGTGATGTTTAGTGTATGCATGTGTGCAAGATTTCAAGCCTCACCAAGAGAAAGTCATTTGAAGGCAACAAAGAGAATATTGAGGTATTTGAAGCATACACAAGATGTTGGATTATGGTATCCCAAAGGTGCAAGCTTTGAGCTAGTAGGATATTCGGATTCTGACTATGCCGGTGACAAAGTGGAGAGAAAGAGCACTTCCGGGACTTGTCAATTGTTGGGAAGATCACTTGTCTCATGGTCATCCAAGAAGCAAAATAGTATTGCACTATCTACCGCCGAAGCCGAATACATCACCGCGGGTAGTTGTTGTGCACAAATCTTGTGGATGAAGGCAACATTGAAGGATTTTAGAATCAATTTCAAGAATGTGCCATTGCTATGTGACAATGAAAGTGCCGTGAAGCTAACCAACAATCCGATTCAACATCAAAGAACAAAGCATATTGATGTTCGTCATCATTTTATTAGAGATCATCAACAAAAGGGTGACATTGCTATTGAGAGTGTAGGCACCGAAGATCAACTAGCCGATCTATTCACCAAGCCACTTGATGAGAAGAGATTTCACAAGCTAAAGAATGAGTTGAACATAATTGATTTCTCCAACATGAGTTGATGCACCCCATATATGACATGCCTCTCCTTTGAGCCCCAAGGTACAATTGGTTGACATGTCATACATTCTATGCTAAGGACTTGTTTAGTGCATCTAGTCATAATTTACATATTCTAGGCTCATTCATGAAAATCAAATGACTTTGAAGTTTATATGGTGCCACTATTGTTTCCATGACTTGTATGATCTAGTGGTAGCATATAACTTGTTTAAGTAGCTTGTGATCCTAAGTGTTTAATCTAGATCATTTGTCTAAATATTTGCTTCAACATGGTGCATGATAACCCTTCTAGTGAGGTGTGAAGAAGCTTGCCCTTGGATCAAACCGAAGCATTTTATTTATGCAAGCAATCTAGGTTGAATCACAAACTTGATCCTCACCCCATAATTCAACATGATAATCTATCTAATATTGGTCCCTTGTGGTCATTGGTGCCAAAGGGGGAGAAAATGTTGTTCACAAAAATAGATTCTAAAGGGGGAGAAAACCTAAAGGGGAGAATTGATAAAAGAAGGGGATCAACTAAAATTTTGAGCACACAAGTAGGGGGAGCAAGCTCTTAAACATGAATGTTGCATTTTCATGTGCACTTCATATGTATGATGCATAGTTATGCATTTCTTTTTTTCTCCGATACTTTGCTTGTGTGATGTTTTGCTAGTATACAATTGAATGGTGTATTGAGATACTAGCATGAATAGGAAGTAGTTAGATTTCTCTTGCTTCATGTTTTTCAAAGTGGTACTAGAACCTTGCTTATAATATTGATCTCACGAGGTTTCTAGTTATGTTTGTGCTTTTCCAAGTGGTATCTAACTACACAAGGTGCTAAGATGGTGTTTATCGCTACTCCGATGGTATCACACTTCAAAGGTCTATAATCTAAAACACTTAGCACCTATTGGTAGTCAATGCTCCTAATCTTTCCTATCTAACATGTATGCTTCCAAAATCCAAACATATAGCATACATGTAGGGGGAGCCATTGCTATCAATTTGAATTCATGATCACTTGTCCATAATTCTTACACATGGTAATATACTTGGACAATGTGACATGGGTTCAACAAATTTTTTATCATAATATCTTTGTGAAAGGGTTGTCACCAATTACCAACAAGGGGGAGATTGAAAGTCCTATGTTTGGTGTTGGTAATTAGTGACAATGCCTAAGTACTAATCCTATGCCTAAATTGTATGTAGCATATGAGGATTAGTACATTCCAAGGTTGGTGGCAAGATGGACATGGTGATCATAATGGCCACACTTGGATTTGGACGCAACCCTACGTGATCAAGGCAAAGGTATATGCTTAAGGGTTGTGTTTTAGTAACCAAGACACCTAGTGGGTGTGGTTACATTATAGGATAGATAGCCGTACTATAAAGAGGGGAATGACGCGGCTATTGAACTCCTAAGTGCCTCTAGGTGTGCATTTCATGTCATATGCATTTGGATAGAACTAATAACGCCTCGAAAAATGATTGTGAAAATGCTAACACACATGCACATGGTGATGATCACTTTGTGATGTTAGCACGTTTGCGAAGGCGGTGGAGTTTGAGCGGTAGAGAGGGTTTGGGGCTCTCTCTCCCTCCCGCCGAGCTTGCGAGGAGTTTTCGAGGAGTTGAAACACCTATTTTCTACTACGCCGGAAGTCGGAAATCAAACGGAAATCAAACGGAAGCGAACGGAGGTCACAGTGGTGACCGGACGCTGGACCGGACGCGGTCACTGTGTGACCGGACGCGTCCGGTCAGTGTCCAGTGTCTTCGCGTGTTTCAGTTGTTTGATCGGACGCGCAGCGCGTCCGGTCACAGTCGACCGGACGCGTCCGGTCGTCCAGGGAGCTTACTGGACTCCGACCGGACGCGGGCACTGTGGCGTCCGGTCAGTTCACCAGCGCGTCCGGTCACTGTTTCGTTGTGCGCGGCTCAGGGTTGACCAGCGCGTCCGGTCAGTTACGGGACCGGAGCGTCCGGTCGTGACCAGCGCGTCCAGTCGTTGCGACCAGCGCGTCCGGTCAGTGTTTCAAAAAAGAGCCGTTGTGTGACCGGCGCGTCCGGTCAGTTGGACCAGCGCGTCCGGTCAGCGCGACTGCTGCTGAATCAAGTTTCTAACGGCTATATTCGAAGGGGTACGTCTATATATACTCGTTGGCCGGCTCAAAGCTCTCTCTCTTGGACATTTGACATACTTGTGAGCACTTTGAGCTAAGCAACTCCCCTCCCACTCATCTCTCTTGCTTCTTTGCATATTCGAAGTGAGATTGAGTGATCCAAGTGCATTTGCATTGTGAGATAGCATCTAGTTGGCACTTGGTGGTTGATTTGCTGCGGGATTCTTGTTTCTCTTGGTGGTTGCCGCCACCTAGACGGCTTGGAGCAGCTTGGAGGCATTGGCAAGAGTTGGTGATTGTTCTTGGCCACCTCCGGTGATTGTGAGGGGTTTGTGCCTACCTCGGCGAAGCGCCAAAGGCAACATTAGTAAATTGCTCGTGTCATTGCAACCTTTTGCCATTTGGTAGGTTCTTGTGGCGCCTTTTGAGAGGCTCGGTGTGAGACCGATTAGCCACCGAACCACGTGGTGAAGAGGGACACAACGGGGACTAGCGTGCCGGCAAGCACGTGAACCTCGGGATAAATCTTCGTGTCATCACTTTCATATTATGATTGATTGATCCCGGTGTTCGGTTGTTTTGGTATTCATTGTTGATCATATTGGTTGGCTCAATACTTCGCCCCTCGGTGAAACTCTCCTAACTCAACTCCGCATTACTTTCTTAGTTATCTTTGCTAGCTAGTTAGCTTTGCTAGAGTAGCTCTTTTGTGTAGCTTACTAGTTGTAGTTGTAGTTACCTTCTCGGTTTGACTTGTGCGGTTGAGTGCCATTATACTAGAATTGTGAATTGGATAGGTGGCTTGCAAACACCCCGTAGGCTAAGCAAAACTCGCATCTCGCTTTTTGTTGTATTGATAAACTTGTTTAGCTTGTCTTTGTAGAAATTTTTAAAAGGCTATTCACCCCCCCTCTAGCCATCAAGACCTTTCAAGCTCCCGCACGCCGCCGCGGCCCTCGCCGCCCTCCCGCCGCCGCTCCTCCACCGCCGCCGCGGCCGCCGCTCCTCCACCGCCTATGGACGGCAGCGCATCAGGAGAATTCTCCGGAGGCGGGCTGCCTCCCCGTCCGATGGCGTCCACCACGCGATGTCGTCCTCCGTTCGTTGCGCCGCATTCCCGTCCTACCACGTCGTCTTCTCTCGATGCCAACCTGCCTCGTCGCCAAGAACATCCTTCTCCCAACAGCGGCAGCGGTGGCCGGATGCCTTCTCCCGGCGGCGACGGCAGCGGCAGCAGGATGCCTTCTCCCGGCGGCGGCTGCAGTGGTGGCAGGATGCCTTCTACGAGCGGCGGCGGCGGTGGCATCGGCGTACCTCGTCGGCTCCCCAACGCCCAACCTCCGCTAGGCCCTCGCGCGTTGACCTTCACAGAGCCTCACGCCGCCACCTGGGACGCCGGCAGAATCACAACATCACCAGCAGAAGTCTACGAGGTCGCTGGCGACGAATTTAGCCCCAACCATTGGACGCCTGACTACTCGGTGAGTTGAGCTTTCTTGAGTTGACCTTGTCAATCGCAATCCGCATATCATTTGTTTCTGACATTGTCGCACTGATAAAAGATAACATGTAACTGAAGCTATGGTAAAAAATGATGTCTGGATCATTACTTGAAACAAGGGCGCCATTGTATTCATTATCATATACTACAGCAGCCTTGAATCCAGCATCCTGTGCATTTCTAACTTTGTCATCAAATTAGCAACCGCCTCTTATAAACCAACGCAAATGGTGAGACCGAGCCTTCAATCGCTTTTGTTCTCAATGGACTGCATGCATCCATAGGCTTCACAGCATAAAGGACACCATTTACACCTGAACCTTTCACTGCTGGAGCTGCAGGAAGGTAAAAAAAAAAGGTCAATAAGCATTGCATTAACCAGATAGATTGGTTCAGGCACTAAAGTAAAATTGTACATTATGGATCATAAAGATACAAGACTGATGCTACTATATAAGAAGAAACTGGAAGAGCCATCTAACTACCGGGGCTAAAGGGAAGAAAAAAAAGAAGAAATCAACCCATTATTCACTGATCACTAAAAATAGGGCAATTTAGCATTAAAGAAAACAGAACATAATAACTACGACTAATTGTTTGTTTAAAAAACAGCTAATTAAGAATGTGCTGGAATGTGTTTTTGATGTATGAGTTTCTTATACCATTTTTCATCTTCTTAATATAATGATAAGCAACTCACTTGTGTGTTTGAGAAAAACAACAGCTACTAGCTTTGCTTGTGTTGCCAATAGAATACAAGATTGCTATTGACATGTACAGAGATACATGAAGATAGTGTAATAATGTGTAGCACTTACTAAAAGTTGCCTTCACATCATCGAACGACAAGGTAGTGTTGTTCGCCATGAGTACAACATTGGAAGCTCCCAGCTGAGCCATGAGGCAAATCATCAGAAAGAAACAAAGGGGAAATGATGTCATTCCTCGTGGACATGCCATCTTGACAGAACTCTGATGCTTTGGAGCCAGCAATTGAACAGAGGCACTAATGCCTGAGTACCAGGTCGAAAGCACCTATCACCTAAAACACCTGCAATCATACATTACTAACATCAATAAACTTGAAATTAAAGAGCGAGATGTCCACATGCAATTTGCCTTGGAGTTTCTCTGCTGTCATGCAATTAGCAATGAGATCAGACTGTGGGGTGGGGGTATAGCTGCTGCAATCTCATAGTAGTTGCTTGGAGAGGGAAACACTGATTGGCAATGCTCCCTGGTGGTGTGGTGTCAGCTAGTTATTAGCTTGGCTTTGTGCTGGGTCTTGTGGTATATATTAATACTGTGCTATGTATTTAATCATTGTGCGTGTATATAGCTTATTGAAGGTATGCATCTGGATGTAGTTTGCATGGGAAAACAGAAGGGTCGATTGAGAAGAATATCATATCAGAGGTTTTGATTCTGTTGATTTTTGATGTGCTCTATGCAATGCATGTAGTATGTAGTTATGTTTATGGCTTGGGTAGGCCTTAAATTTATTGACTGATAATGAACTGATGCCTGGACAGTGTCACATGGACAAATTTGTGTGCAGTAATTTTATGATGCCTGGACTGATGCCTGGACTGGCTTGTGTGCAGTAATACCTCAGATAACTAATTTGATGAGCTTTTCACAATGAGCTGGGGGCCTATGATTACTGAGAAACATGACAAGCATATGTCTGAAAATTTCATGTGGATGATGATCAGTTGCATATTTCAAATGATCAGTAATGATTATGATTACTTACTTTCATTTTTTAGAACTTCAATTCTGTTCTATGACACATGTACTTCATTATATTTCTTTGCAGCAACCAAGGGCTTCAAGTGCAGCAGGAACTGGATATTTCACAAATATTTTGACACAGGAAGAGGATGATGATTTGGAATTGCTGAGGCAGCAGGATGCCACTCCGAGTACCGGCGGCAAATCCAAGCGAGGCAGCAACTACACTAATCTTGAAGATATCCAACTTTGCAAATCTTGGATTCATATCGGCAATGACCCTATCATAGGGAATCAGCAGCCAGGAAAAACTTATTGGGAGAGGATCGCAAATGATTTCCACAGAAACAGGGACTTTGAGTCCGATAGGACTCCCAATTCACTCGAGCATCGCTTTGGGATCATACTAAAGGAGTGCATGAAATTCCAAGGCTACTACAAGGAGGTCGAGCGTCGTCATCCAAGCGGCATTCCACACCAAGGCATGTAATTGATCTTGCACTTGGTTCATCCCATATCTTGTCATTGCTATATATCTAATCATGCACTTGATCTTTGCTGCAGCTGCTGGAAGCCCAAGCAAGGTATGCCAGAAAAGCGAACGGCAAAAATTGTCAATTCGAACATTGCTGGCTCACGTTGAGGCACACTCAGAGGTTCGAATCAACGCTTGAAGACAACAAGAAGCCGGCCAAGTCCAGAGAGCTCAACCTCCCGGTAGGAAGTGAACAAGAGGACGATGAGTCAACCGCCCAAGGCCAAGAAAGCTCCTCAATCCCTTCTTCCAAGAAAGCCCGACCTCCAGGTAGAAAGCAATCCAAAGAGAAGCTGAAAAAAATGAAGGAGATGACGAGTACAAGGATATAATGCAAAATTTGTTGGTAATGAAGACCGAGGAACATATGATGAAGAAAGAAAGTGGGAGAAGGATATGATGCTTGAGCAACGCAAGCTTCAGATGGAGGAGGAGCGGCTGCAGTGGGAGCAGGAACAAAAAATTATGTTTTGTGATTTGACCACCATGGACGATGATCAAAGGGCATACGTGAAGGCGAAGAGAGCGAAGATTGTGAAGGCGATGAGTGCTAGTGTAGGCGAGACGGCTAGTGGTGAGAGTGGAGTGTAGGTTTGGTGAGAGTGGAGTCACTTATATCTGGTAGTGGTAGTTTTCTTATGCTACTCTTATCATTATCAATGGCACTACAATCAGTATTGTTCAGTATATGCTATGCTATCAGAGATGCTATATGTGTTATCAGAGATGCTATATTTGATTAAATATGTGTTATCATTATTAATGATATATGTGTTATCATAATGATTATTGAAATCTCCATTAGCTGATCGTCGCTGTAATGTAAAGCTGGAATGTTTTATTGGAATGTTATTGAAATCTCCAAGTTGCTGGAACCTGAGCAGTTCCTTCCTCTTATATGGTTGACTTAAAAATGCTTTGTTTATGCCTGATTGTGATGGCCTATGCTGCCATGTATGGTGTTGCCACAGGCCTTGCTATTTCTGCCATGTATCTAGCTGATGTGTGTGTATCTTGTATGCATCAATCTGGAATCCAAGATGGTGAAAGGTTCATCATGATGTTTATTGGCCTTTCTTTTCTACATCCTATTTGGAACAACTAGAGCAGTGTTTATATACGAACTTCTTGTTCCAGTCACAAAAGCACGGGAAGATAGAACTTTAACAAGACAAGAGGTATTTTCCAAGCTCCGTGTATATATTGTCTGTTAGCTTGAATGTATAGGCCAAGAACTTGGAGATAACATTGCAAATATTAAAAATGTTCGGCAAATATTTACCAAATTATGTCCATGTTCATTTTATTGGTAAAAAATAAACTGGCCAAAATGAGAACCTTCTACAATTCCAGGTTTCAGTAGTACACATCAGTTATGGTGTTTTGTTCTTTGTTACAGAGAAGTATTTTGATAGACTGTGAAGATCGGATTAAGAGCCTCCTTGCAGCTCTGTTTGAAAATTACAAGTCACTGGATGAACATTCTCCAACTGGCTTGTCAGATTTATTTGGCCCCATAACAGATTCTGCTGCACCAGCTTTGGCACCTGCTGTTCAGATATTCAGTGTACTGCACGACATTCTCTCCAAAGAAGCACAAGACATACTTAGGAACCATGCACAAGACATCACAGACACTTGTTTTGAGCATTTTCCGTTTCAATGCCATCTTCAGCAATGATCAGTAACATGTGATAGATCATGATGAAACTACATTATGTGAGTGTTTAAGCATAATGCATGGTGCAGAGTTTGAAATTATTTACTTGTTATGGTTATGGTGCAAAATTACAGTCAACAGAAAAAAATCTATGATGTAGTCCTTGTTTTCCGTTGATTCCTTTTCAAAGGCAATAACATAAAGAAACTCTTTTACAGACTGCTGCTGCAAAAAGGTGCAAGAGGCATATGATCGAGACAGATGAATTCTTATCAAGCAATAACGACAGCCTTCTTACAGACCCTATGACTATATCTGCTGCATATATTCTACAATTTCAGCTAACTACCTAGAACTATGAATTGCCCACAAGTGCTCTACAAGGTCATCACGAAGTCGCTCATGTGAAGACCTATCCTCAATCTCGTCGTGTATCTTCAGGAAGAACTCTAGTACAAGAGGATTACGGCGTTGGTAGTCCACAGGTTGCAACACAGGGATACCCTCCTGATGGTAGTTAAAGTCATCTTTCTCATCTCGCTCATCCTCAATTATTATGTTGTGCAAGATTACACAAGCTTGCATTATGTACCATAGATCTTCCTTGTGCCACATTCTTGTAGGACCCCGCACTATTGCAAAGCGAGCTTGGAGTACCCCAAATGCTCTTTCGACATCTTTCCTCGCTGCTTCTTGAGCCATTGTGAAGTGGATTTTCTTGTTGCCCTATGGTCTTTGAAAAGCTTTGACAAACATTGCCCAAGCTGGGTATATCCCATCGGCAAGATAGTACCACATTGTGTACTTGGGCTGGGGTTGCTGTGAGGGACGCTTCTGCATCAGTCGTGCCCTTCGCCCAAACCGTAGGCGCGGGCGCTCCTGCGCATGGAGCCATCGCCGCCGCCGCCGATCCGACCTCGTCTCGCTTCCCCACCTCTGGCAACGGTGGCTGCGCCCGACCAGGCAAGGCAGTGGCTGCAGCTGGCCTGCGTGGCGGCGGCGTGGTCGGAGGCCGTCTGCAGAAGTGTGGAGCCGCCGACCTAGGTTTTTGCGCGGGCGTGTGTCTTTATTTTTTTAGTTTTTTTTCGGTGGTAGCAGGGTTCAATCCCGGGTGGGTTTGCCGCGCCTTGAAGCCTGCGGCCTGTGTTGAAACCTGAAATCGAGCTCCAGCGTTGGAGGGATATTTTTTTTAACCTTGGATTTCAGCGAAGACAATTTGCCAGGTGTATTTTTCTGGGTGCGTAAAGGCTGGACTCTTTCAACAGAGGTTATAATCTTGAGTGTACCTAGTATAATTTTGATTAGTCCATTATAGCAGAAAAAGAGAGAGAGATAACTGCGGTAGTGGTGTGGTTGATGACGTGCAACAAAGCTGCACAAAACATGTGAAGCGTTGCAGCTATATATGTGTTTTGATTCGTGTTTATAATAAGGAATGTTCGACAGTATAGTGGGAAACCATTGTTGATAAATTGGTACGCACAGCAATGCATGGTAGTTGGTACATTGATAACATATACTTGCGCAGAGGAAATTAAAACTAGAGACAATGGAGGTTGGTCGATTGTAGCACGATGAAATTGGTAGTGAGTGGTGACTCCGATCGGTCTTATAATGCGCGAATTAGGTACTAGACTAGATGTAATGCATACGTATATTGCTACCTAGCTACGTTACCCACTTGTCCACTTAATTCAGACTTACTTTTGGTGGACCCACTTGCGAATTGCTGGGAGTCCGAAGATGATTACGTAGGACCCGAAGTGTACCAAGACGAGGAGAAGTAGTGATCGCGCCCACTGCAGGCAGTGGTCGAAGAATTCCAAGTCGAGCGAGGACTGTTTTTGCCATACAAATGATCCGCCAAGCTCCCATGTTCGCGTAGAGCGAAGTTGCGAAAATAATCACACAGACAGCAACAGCAGCAGTGCGATCAGCTGGAGCCAGCACCAGGTAAGAGTCCCAGGCCAAAAGCTGCCACCAAACACCTTGCCGCACTCTGCAGCAAAAACGCCGAAACGTTGAAGTACCCGTTACGTAGGGAGATGTCCATAGCCGGCAACCCGGCAAAGACAAGGGTACAGGTAGCTGCGATCGAGTAGATTAATGCCAGCGTGTCAGCGAGGATAAACGCGTCGAAAGCATAGCTCCCAGCAAGCACTGGCGTGCCTGCGGCATCGCCGCCGTCGGCTGATCGATAGCCTCCAGGCAACGTGAAAGCTGATGCGAATGCGACAGTCGCAATAAGAGCGGTGACAATGCTCGTCACCTGCGTTGCTTCTGTATGCTTCTTCGATTCCCATCTCCCTGTTGAAAGTTGCAGGTTCTTTCACGCCTTTTTAGTTCTGCGTTCTTCTTCTTCCGGTCATTATGTGCAGAATTAATGATTTCTCATCTTCGGTCGCAAGTTGCACATGGAGATGGAGGTGCTGAAATGGCGCACTGAAAAAGTGCCGTGTTTTTGCCTCACAAATGTGGGTTCGGTTAGGTACTGCACCGCACCGCAACAATCTCTCTCGGATTGCCTGCCTGCCAACAAGATATGCTGCTACTTTCGCATGCACAACCAAAGGTTTGTGGTGTACTTCTCGTTTCCCCAAAAAGATTTTGCACATATTTTCCGAGAATTTTCAACCAAAGCATCAATTTTTTGCCCAAATCGAATTCTACCCAGTCCAGCAAGCCAGATCAGCTCATGTATGTATGTAGCAGACAATTTCTGAAGCACACACACTGACGGCCTCCTGTTTCCTGGACCAGATTCTGCGCTCGCTATGCCTCCTCGCCCTCGCCGCGTCGGCGGCGGTGTCGGGGCGCCACCACGCGCCCTGTACATCATTTGTTAGTTGCACAAAGTTGTCACCAGACAATAACAATGCTAAAAATGAATGAGATCCTATATATGCATCGACTAACGGTTATTCTTGATGCGTAGTGTCAGAAAAGATCTCGATCTAATGATTCAACAGATAAGACATGAGTATTCACATGGAGTATTTGGGTTTCTTCAGTTCAACACTTTGATAACAAAGCAAGTTTGGTGGTGCAGGACATAAACGAATGGCCGATCATTGATCCCCTGCCTTCTTATGGAAGAGGGAGGGATAAAATTGGAGGAAGATTCGCTAGCCTCATCGGTGGATCAAACCTGACGGATGTAGTCATTACTGGTGAGTAGTTAGAAATATTCAGTGTTCAGACTGAAACAGTTCATATTCAGTCTGTCTGAAGAAATGAATGTTCAGAGCCTGCCCAAAGCACTGGATAACTAAAACAGCATATGGAAATGCTTTCCTGATCCTGCATGCTAAAAAAAATGTGTTCATTTCAAGACACAATCGATGTAGTAATGTACAACATATCTGACTTGGCTGTGACTGTGATGTCCAACGATGCGATTTCATGGTTTCAGGTAACAACGGGACAATTGATGGACAGGGCGCGATGTGGTGGTCGAAATTCCACAAGAACCAGCTCAAGTACACGCGCGGGTACCTGATCGAGCTGATGCACTCGGACACCATCTACATCTCCAACCTGACGCTGCTCAACTCGCCAGCGTGGAACATCCATCCAGTCTACAGCAGGTAGGCGATTTGCTTCTCTGAAGGTTTTCATCTTGCCTTTCAGGAACTAAACTAAGCTCCGTGGTGTGCACAAACACCTGAATTCAGCAATAATTTGCACAACATGCTTATTAGTTATGTGCTGACATTATTGTTCACTCACTCCTATATATAAATAAACGCAGCAACATCGTGGTGCAAGGCATCACCATCCTGGCGCCGACGAACTCGCCCAACACTGACGGCATCAACCCTGGTATGGTATATGCAGAAGCTGCTGATTCAGTTAGAAATTACAGTAGAAAGTAAAACAAAACAGAAATTGATGATGGTTGTTGCACACACATGTCCTGACATGGTATGCACGCATCGATGGATGCAGACTCTTGCTCGCACGTCCGGATCGAGGACTGCTACATCGTGTCTGGCGATGACTGCGTGGCGATCAAGAGCGGGTGGGACGAGTACGGCATCTCCTACGGGATGCCGAGCCAGCACATCGTGATCCGTCGCCTGACGTGCGTGTCCCCGACGAGCGCGGTGATCGCGCTGGGCAGCGAGATGTCGGGCGGCATCCAGGACGTGCGCGCGGAGGACATCACGGCGATCAACTCCGAGTCCGGCGTGCGCATCAAGACCGCCGTGGGTCGGGGCGCGTACGTGAAGGACGTGTTCGTGCGGCGGATGACGCTCACCACCATGAAGCGGGTGTTCTGGATGACGGGCAACTACACGTCCCACCCGGACGAGAAGTACGACCACCACGCCATCCCCGTGGTGGACAACATCAGCTACCAGGACGTGGTGGCCACGGGGGTGTACCAGGGCTCGCCGTTCCGGGGCATCTGCGTCGCCAACATCACCGCCGAGCTGTCCAAGTCCAGGAAGTACCCCTGGACGTGCGCCGACGTCGAGGGCGTGTCCGTTAACGTCAGCCCGCACTATAGCAGAGAAGGACATCACTGGCGGTTCAAAACCCCCCTTCACTGGCGGATTTTGAACCGCCATAACCAACTCGGCAGTGATGAGCTGATCACATCACTGCCGGTTATGTCAAACCGGTAGTGATAGCTCATGTATCACTGCCGGTTCGTGTTACAAACCGGCAGTGATACTTGAGCCATCACTGCCGGTTGTTTTAACGAACCGGTTGTGTAGATTATATTATCACTGCCGGTTTTCTTTGAACCGGTAGTGATATACTTTTCACAATTTGCATTTTAATAACTGTTTTATTTTCATTTCGAGGGGAGGTGGTGGGGTGGGAGGTCGGGGAGGTGGACGTGGTTGCTATCGATCAATTTGATATCGATGTGAAGGTGGTTGTTGATCAGCGACAATACAAACCCATCAACATTTATATTACAAAAGTTTCAAAAAAAACTTTAAGTATCGAATTAAGAGTCGCATTACAATAGCCTATCAATATGGTCTCTTCCGTACTGCGCCTTGTACTTCTTAGTCCTCGCAATGGAGAATGATCCTTTCTTGGTCAATATCTCGTCTATCACAAACCTTGCTATCTCCTCTTGAATTCCTCTCATCTCAAAATCTAGCAACTGGTTGTGATTGTTTGCTTTACGCTGTAATTGAAGCAAGATGATATTGAGATGCACAAACGTAAGACAAAACAATAGAAATAGAATGGCTACGTACCATATCATCTCCCTTATTTGTTTTTACGCCAAAGTATTTTAGTATTGCCCACATCACATAGAACCCGCATTCGTCCAGGGCGCGCACGACGGCGCCTGCCCGTTCCCGACCGACACGCTGCCCATCGACCAGGTCACCGTGCAGCAGTGCGCATACGACGTCCCCGGCGCAGGCGGCGGCAACTAGCAGCTCAAGTCATCTGCGGTGCGGTTGATGCAAGGAGCAAGGAGTGGATGTGTATCACCACATCTTGTGGCGCTGCTCATATGTATACACTTTGCATGTAGTAGTAGTCTGAAGTCTGAACACAATAACGGGCGAGCTACTCCATCTAGTATCTTCTTGTGAGGATGGATGCATGAAGGTAGTGGCTGATTTCCATGTGAATTTGTGTGAAATCAGCTGGCCTGGAAGGTCATTTAGGCCCAGCTGTTGTTGAGTTTGCTGTTGAGCTACATGTCTTATTATAAAGAAAAGAAAGGTGGCTTCGAAAATCCACCTCTTGCATCAAGAGATCGCTTCAAACTGGACTTTGTTGGATAGTTATATGAATCAAATGAAAGGGAGAGAGGGAGACGAAAGCCGTGCAACTGTGCAAGCACCACGGCGTTGTTGGGCCGAACATTTTCGTATGGGCCAGGCCGGCCAATGGATGTCATGGGTCGGCGTGACCAGCAAAATCCAACTGTGTTTGTTTCCAGCAGAATTTCATGGGTCGGTCAATGTTATTGAACCTGTCAACTGATCTCTATAATACTAAACGCGAGCCAAGCTCGCGCAACGACGATGGCCACGTCGCCTACAAATCTCTAGCCGTCGGATCTCGATCGGACGGCTTCGACCAATATAAAAGTCGCTTTTTATGGTACCGTTTATGCACTGTTCATCTACTATTCATGCATCTTCGCTACACGTACACGAGGAACGTACCCAAAAGATCAAAATAGACCCTTTTCCTTTGTAGAAAAAATTTAGAAAATTCGTAAATAAACTAGAACCAATCTACAACATAGCTAAATTTTTTCCTCTTCTTTGTCATCCAAAAAATATATATTCTAAATTCCTATCGTCCACCTTTTGTCAATAAATTTAGAAAATTTATATCTTATCCATCCTAGCTCTGAATCCCGTAATTCTATAAAAAAATTGAAATCCTTTTTGGTAATTTCCGGTCATTTTCAGAAAAATATGAATACTCAAAATATAAGTACCTGCTAGCTATTCTATTACGCTTATAGATAATCACTAAAAACAAGACCCTTTTCCTTTGTAGAAAATTTTCAGAAAATTCGTAAATAAACTACAACCAATCTAGAACGTAGCTAAATATTTTTCGCCTCTTCTTTGTCATAAAAAAAATAATCTAAATTCCTATCGTTCGCCTTTTATCGTTGAATTTAGGAATTTTATATCTTATCCATCCTAGCTCCGAATTCCGTAATTCTTCAAAAAAAAATATTCAAATCCTTTTTGTTACTTCCAGTCATTTTCAGAAAAATATTAAAACTCCATGAATAAATACCTACTAGCTATTCTATTACGCTTATAGATAATCGATAAAATCTACGATAACCAATCTCCATAATAAACACCATTGTTTCATAAAAAAAGGTTCGTAGCGACATAAACGCATAACCAAATTGACTCAAAATGCTAGACACCCAGCCTACTAAAAGATTAATCAATAATTGATCTAAGCTTCTACACAACTGGTTCCACTCTACAAGGCCGCGCGGCAAGCCGCGCGTTGTTTCTAGTAATCTATCTATATCTCTTATCAAGATAGATAAACACCATCAGCAATTTATCTTACCATGCAAAATGTCCACGTCATCCTTCTTAAGATAACAAAACTGAACTGCCTAACAGAGGCACATTCGATGCATAGCAAGTATACTTTAGTGACCAGACATGTGGTGTGATGATTAAAAGTATGAATTGAGCAGGATGTGGCAGGGCAGGACCGTAGGAGGAAGAAAGTTTGCAATTATGCAACAAGGAAACCAACCGGGTGAAGAAGAACCTTCAGAGGCAGGCTAACTCACGGACAGTTCTGGCGGTGGATGTGGGAAACGAAAACGTATGGAGGGAAATCAAAGCTCTCGTGAAATTAAAAATTAGGCATATTATTAAAATTTAGGTAGTAAGTTGGAAGAAGAAAAATTAGTATGAAAATATCAGGCTACCTAAATAGATAAATAGGTATAGTACTGCTGAGCGCTGGTGCATTTTTACTCTGAACAGGCCTTAAAAAACGATATATAATATTTAAAAAAACTCCAAAGAGCATCGGAACTGAGCACAACAACCTAAAATTTAAAATCTCCCCATAACTTCAGTCCGACTCCGAGCGGCGGTGACGATAGGAAGGAGGAGCCATGGCGGCTTTGCTCAGCACGTCGAGGACGGGCAACACAGTCCAGACCACTGCGGCGTACAACTGGCCCACCTATGGAGATCCTCGGATGTGCCCTCGCCCCTGCGCGGGGGCATTTTTGGCATCGTCGGCCGTTCCCGTCGCTGTGCATCCAGCCATCCCAAAATTAGCGACAGCGGCGTTGGCGGCCCTGCTGGTCTCGCGCTTGCCTGCGACGACACCCTACCCCTAGACCGCCGCGACAAGGTTTTGGGCCGTGTCAACGGCCATCCAGTGAGGTAGGTTTGCCTCCAATCCAACAAGTAGTATTTCATTAATCGTTTGTTTTTGTGGATCTCGACACGAGACCTCATCATCTTCTCGAGGTCCAGGGGAGGCCGGGAGGGGGTTCGGCGCTATAGCTCCAATCCTTGATCTGGATGTGCTGTGGTTTTCCACAAAAGCTTGGGTGGTTATTGAATTTGGTTAGCAAGGGCGTTCTCATCTTTAAAGTAGAGACGGGGGAGTCAATGTTAACTTTTATGGTATTCTTCGACAAAAAAGTGAAAGGTCATTCCAATCAGGGAGAATCTGTATAGCAAAATGTTTTCGAAAAGAAAAAACGCTTTGATAAACTAGAGAAATCATCAGTCCGTTGGATAAATTTCAAAGTCATCTCAGAGCTGCTAGATGCATCAAATGTCAATTAGAATGGTTGCTCGGTCAGTTGATCTGATAGCACAGCAGAGTAAAGAGAATATTCCTTTATTATCTAATAAAAAGTAGCAGAGTATATGGATCTTGAGTCTTTTTTTTGCTCTATTTACTCTAACACTATAGTAAGTGGACCTCAGAGTCAGGGACAGTCGAGTTTTCAGTTTACCTCTCCCTAGCAGCAGGTTCCCCAGACCTTTCAGTCGCCGAGCTACACTCCTATTCAGACGGGGTTCACTCCACCAATTCAGCCCAGACCTCACCTTCTGACAGGCACTCCTTTCACTGACTTGAGTGCCTCCTACAGCGAGTTGACTGATCAGCCGACACCCTCGCATACCACCGTTGTGACCTCTTCAGGGATGTCGGCTTCCGAGACTGTGGCTCCTCCAGTGACAGGGACTGGGACTACAGAGACAGTGCTGTCGTCAGTTGCCTCGACAGATCCTCCCACAGTTGGTACTCTTCAGGCTCAGGTGACAGAGACTGCTCCGATTATTGCTACTTCTTCATCAGTTCCTGCTCCTGCTTTACAGACCTAGACTGCTTCGCTGCCACGTGTATCTACAGAGGGTTAGCTTGACAGCTCAGAGTTTGAGGAGGATACTTCACAGTTCGTGATCACTCCACGCTCCTCGGCACCCGACACGACTGCTTCTGTTCCTCCGTTGGATCCTTAGTTTTGTTTTTGGCGTTTGATGCTAAAGGGGGAGAGAGTAGATTCAGGGGGAGTTTTGTTAGAGGGTTTCGTTTTTTCATTGTGTGCTACATTCATGCATCATGTTTATTTTCCCGCACTTGCATATTTGTGACATGTGTGCTTGTGAGATACTTGAGTCATATGTGGTCTATCTTGTCACTATTATATATCATATCACTTAATTGGTTCTAGCTCATAAGGTTGTGCTTTCGTGCCTTACTCTGATTTCATATGAGCTATGTTTTATGTATACTAACTCTTCATGTCTTATCTTGTGAGTACACCCTGTTGGCTTAGAACACATAAGCAATTTCTAACCTCTTGTGCTTATTGCTTTTTGCTTATGTGAACCAAGCATGTTCGAAAACCTCAACTCTTATATCTTCTGAATCTAAGTGTTGTCATCAATCACCAAAAAGGGGAAGATTGAAAGCATCTAGGCCCCGAGAGTTGGTTTCGGCAATTGATGACAACACATTATTACCATGACTAACGTGTGTTTTACAGAAACTTTGGTAAGTTAGGTCATGGGATTGATAACTGCCTTGGGCATTATGGTATTCATGCCTCTTGATGGAAATCGTTTTGGTTTTCAAAGGATCAACGTCAAGATTAAGAACGGTTAGTTCCGGATGTCAAGGTGTTGAATTACATTCGGAATAGTCGCTAGGGTCTTCGCTTTTTTCCATTGGCCGTACTATAAGGGGGGCATGAGCGAATAGCTTGACCTAGGTGAGTCTTTTGTTTAGGTGTGGTGCACACTTGTCAAACTTAGCACTAGGTAGCTCAGGAAAAGCTCAAAGTTCAGTTGTATGCAACTTGGTTCAAGTTGCGTCGCGTTTCAAAGTCGTTTGAGCCGTTTTCCCTTGACCGGACGCAGTCTCTGTCTCGACCGGACGCGTCCGGTCAGTACTAACAGTTACTGCGTTTCAGCTCGGTTGACCGGACATGGTTCTTGCGAGGACCGGACGCGGTGATTATGCTGACATGTGTCTCAGAGGGTAAAACAACTAATCGGACGCGACTGGGAAGTGATCGGACGCGTCCGGTCATGTTCCAGTAAGGTACTTTGCTGACCTGACGCGTTCGGTCGGTCATCTCTGATCGGACGCGACCGAGCATCAGGTCAAAGTACAGTAAGGACCTTGCACGACCGGACCGTCTTTTTTGTTTTTTGGCCCTTTTTTTGAAAGATTCTCTCAAATAGGCCCCTGACGGAAAGATTTCAAAAAATGGACCCTCAGCTTGGCGCCATGGTCCATGGCGCCAAGCTACAACGTCATGGCGCCATGTATCCTGGCGCCAAGAGGCATCCGACGTGGCTCCACGGGGATCTACGTGGCGTATCTTGGCGCCATGCTGCATGGCGCCAAGCCTTGGCGCCAAGATCCATGGCGCCAAGCCTTGGAGCCATGCTGCATGGCGCCAAGTACCCATAATATAGCCTTCCCCCCTCCTCCCCCGAGTCATTCCCGTTTTCTTACTCATTCTCTTCGGGTTTTTCATTTAGACACTTTTCCGTTGCTCTATAATCGAGCAATTGTACCGTGAGAAGTTGGATTTTATCCGTGGATCTTCGAGAGGTAGGTATCCTGTCACCCTTCCTTAATTTATTCGAATCGATTTGGTAAAATGAAGGCATATTTTTTACCTATGAACTTCAAAATTTTGAAATACGTATGTATTGTTCAACCGTAGGATGCCTAGGCGTGGGAAAGCTAGAAAACAAAGGTATGTTTACATTCGTTTCATCGTATAATAAACCTTTATTTTTAAGATTTATTGTTAATTGTTTTGTTATATTGACCGTATTTATTGAATTGTAGCTATGGACGGATGACCGAAAGTCCATACGTCCTAAAGCCGCTCCCTAGCGGTGTGCCAATACCAATGTGTTTTTGTGGTGATCCTTGCAAGGTAGAAATTTCCGAAGATGAGGCAACATATAAGCAGAGATATTGGATGTGTTCTAATTTTGCATGGGAACCAACAGAGCGTCAGCGCCGCAGTACATTTATTGTGAGAAACTGCTTTTGTTTATTAATTAATTTGTGTCATATGAAGTTCTGCTTAATAATTGGATTTCAAACAATTGAATTTGCTGCAGACCCCTCCACCGCTATGTGATTTTGAGCAGTGGATTGACACTGAGATCAAGGAGGCAGACATGCGGCTTCTACAAGGCTTGAAGGAGTGGGATGCGGAGCGCCTGGAGATCTTAGAGAAGAGACGTAGAGAGGAGGCAGCAGCGAAGGAGCACAAGGAAGAGGAGGAAATGAGGCGTGTTGCTGCGTGTAGGGAGGAGAGGGAGAGGAAGCTTGAGCGCGTGCGCCGAGCGAAGGCAGCGATGGAGGAGAATCCCGATGCTCAGAACAAGGGAAAGTGGCCTCGTTGTACTCAGTAGTATGCTACTTGTATGCCCAGAACATGGTCGATGTACTTTAGGTAAATCATGTGCCTAGGACATGTTCTTTGTTATTTAATTCGTCGTCATGTACTTCATGTGCACTTTAAGTTTTTGGACCGTGCTTGGTGTTGTGATATGTGATGTTTAATGTTCCTGAGTTACTGAAACTAGTTATCGAGTTGCACATATAACATAAGGAAGTACTGGATTTCATAATTCACCACGCATAACATAGGACATGGCATGTCAGAACTTGTACCAAACAAGGGCACATATGTCCTGGACTAAACCTAACATGCCTTAGGTAATTATAGCGAACAACAAGTACATTACATGGCATGTGCATATGCTAGTTTCGTTCTATCTAGTAGTGCGGCCACATAGCGAACTGTGTAGCCCCTTCTCCATAGTACCCTCCCATGTTCGATGGTGGAGGTGGCGGGGGTGGTGGCGGAGGCCCGTTGTTCTTGTGGTTAGGGCAGCTGCAATATGGATCATGGCATGGTCCGTCCTGTGAAACAGCACCACTACTGGCATCGTCTGGTTCCTCGTCCTTGTAACCGTTGCTAACTTCCCTTTCTAGTTCGAAGATACGGTCTTGCAAGTAGTAGATGTACTGTGCGTGGGGATAGATTGGTCTAGGATCGACCCATCTAGTGAAACCACAGTTTTCTTTGGACTCTGAACACTGCATTTCAAAGATTTCATTGAACATGCAGTTGGTAACGCCTATGAGATGCAAAATAATGGAGAAAAAAATTGAGTAACAAATATTAAAACCAGTTACCTCTGCTCGTGGACATTTGAAGAATCGGCGACCTCCATCCAAACCCTCCACGAACATTTGCACTAAGCAGTCCTCACCATGCCTACATTTTGGCCATTCTTCTTTCCGGATATCATATCCTAGGAGTGGACACTCTTTGGTGAAATCTCTCTTGGTCTCGACAGGAAAATGATACACTGGCTCATCAAAGTCTTCCGGACCCAGAGACCCCTCCCACACAATGGGAGTACCCTTACTCCCCCCCGCTCCCTTCCCTCTAGATGACCCTCCAGACATTGCTACTCGTAGATAACAAACTTCTCGTTTCAAGTGACTAGCATTGTATGGAGGAAGGTGTATATATAGCCAGAAGTGTAGTGGACAGCCGCTGTATTGTGGCTTTAATGCTCCTGAAAAGCCTACACGCTATCCCTGAAAAGCCTATTTGAATTACTGAAAAGCCTATTTGAAAACTCATCTGTAAAGACTAGATTCCTTGATCAATCAATTCATCTGTAAAAGAGGATGTACCATAGGATAGTGACATGATAAATCACTGAAAAGGCTATATGCTATCGGTGTACTGCACGACTTGACATGTTTCATAAAATTTTGGCAGAGTTTTCCCTGTTTTTGATTCAATCCAAACACAGATATCACATAAACATGTCATCAACCATTATATATGACATTCACCTTAAACAAATATATGATCATCATCAGCACCCACGTTTAAAGTGCATATGTCATAAACTCCATCTGAAGCTCATTCAGTACATAAGAATAGGATATAAAAGTCCATAATAATAGTCCATACAGTCCCAAATTGGCCTACAGTCCCTCACTGTTTCCTAGACTTACCCTTGCCCTTGTGTCCAAGAGCGTGGGTGCCTGGAGTATAAGGGTCAGGTGGTCGACGTCGCCTGGTACCGACCGGCTGCGTAGGCTGAGTCCAGGGAGCATCGTCTAGCTGAGACGGTCCAATCTCCTCATGGCCCTGGTCCTCGTCCTCGTCCTCGTCGTCGTCATCGTCGTCCTCGTCGTCGTCCTCCTCGGTGCCGTGGTCTCGCGACCCTGTAGGTGGGTGGCTAGACGAACCTACGCCACCTCTGGGTGCAGAAGGCACGTACACGTCCTCCGTCGTGCCTGTCCTGCAACCACAACGCGCCGCGGTACGGCGTAGCCGACGTGCCAATCTCTGGTGCACAAAATCATGTTTAGTCAATTAATTTAACGTATTAGTACTGTAATATTTGCATATTTATAGGTACTTACATCGAGGAAGCTACGTGTCTCGTCGTCCCTCACCCTCGGACGAAACCGTTCGATTTCTTGAACAGACATCTTGAGTGAGTTACCCTACAACAAAGTTTTAGGTTGTAATTCATTGTTACGCTAATCGATATATAAAAGTAGAGCACATGACATACCACTCTGTCCAAGATGGGTCCTGCTCCGACCTGGCGACCGGTACGAGTAGAGGTGTCGTACGCCGTGTCCTCATCCTCTGATGACTCGATGTCAGCGTAGTCATCCTGTGTCCACTACAGCCTAAGCCTCGGACGAGTAGCTTGGTGGTACCAAGCTTGGTACCGCCTGTAGTCTATGTTTGTGTGCGCCTCGTTGTTGGTGTCCACGTTCCCATCGAACAAATTCCACATGTCGATGAAGTCTCGGTGGTGATTGGCCCAATCAAAGATTTTCCTATTTTTCTTACGATCGAGCCTGCACAACGTGTATACAAGTTAGTGAACATCGTGTTGAAGCATACATGTATGATAAAGCTAAAAATTTCGGCAGAGTTTCCTTTATATGTTGAAGCATACCCAGCTATCATATATGCATTCCATAGACATACAAACATACCAACAAAGATTTCATCCATCTTACTCGACATATATAATGTGGTATGGGTAAGTGCAACTTCTGGAAAAGGTCGAATTACGAAGAAGAGGACACATACTTGTGCAAGTCAACACTTGTCGAAATTGGAGATGGTGGAGAACGCTGTCTTGCTCCAAACTGACGTGCAACTCGATGTGGAAGGTGGTACTCGACAGCATAGAAGCAGATAAGAGGGCACCTCACCCTATAGAGATCGCTGTCGCTGTCACATATGTTGCTCACCACAAAAGGAAGTGCGGCCTCGTCCGCGTACGGGTCCCAAGTCACCTGCAACGTGTCGAAACAATTAGTTAGATAGCATAATAGATAATTTCTTTTCGAACCAACATATATAATAATTTGTACTTACACTAGAGGCCATTAGCCTGTCTAGCTCGTCCGTGTACTCTTTATACGCCCGCTCCATCCTCGCGTGAGGTACTGTCACCTGGTCCCATAGGTACGCCCACGTCGGCTGTAGACGTGCGTTATGCACTGGGAACCAGTCACGCGGAGCCAACATCACCGGACGAGCAACTGGCAGCCGCGACCACATCCACAGCTGGAGTAGGTACGCACACCCACCAAGTGAGGCTGACGGTGAAGAATGCCGGCACGCCTCGCAGAGCTGACGGTACAGGAAAGCCAACACCGCAGAGCCCCAGCTGTACTGACCGGCCTGGTCCCAGTCTGTGAGGCAGGGGATCCACATCTACGAAGCAGTGTCGCCTGTTCCATCGGGGAAGAGAACAGAGCCAAACAAGTGTAGGATCCACGCCCTACAGTAGTACTGAACCGTCTGATCATCTGCGTCAGGAGGACACTGTCCGAACTCCGCCCTAAGCCAGGAGAGATGGACACCAGAAGTGCGGTCTCCTTGGTCACCCACCTCACGCCCAAGGAAGGCCTCCACCCTACCTCTCCATCCCTCTGACCTACACAGCCCAGTCACCGCCCTCCCACGAATCCTCAGACCGAGCATCTTCTGACAGTCCTGTAGCGTGACTGTCATCTCTCCAAACGACAAGTGAAAGGTGTGAGTCTCAGGTCGCCACCTATAATTTTAGCAAAAAAATGTTTATTAGAAACATTGCCGCGTCGACAATTGATTATTAATACAACCTATTTGATAAAAAAATACCTGTCCACCAACGCAGTCAAGCCCGCCGAGTTGAACAAAGGTAGGCCACGGCGAACCTGAAAAGATACGACGTCGAGGCCGGCTCTCGATAGGTACGGGGTGTACCTGTCGTCGTACTGCATCTCCAAGAACCCTCCATGTACTCTAGAACGAAGGAGGGGAAGGTTCTGCATTTACACAAAATACAAATGTTACTAGACATACATATATGCACTTATAATTTGAAGTATGTGATATGAGAGTGTCAAATCTTACCTGCCCCGACGCTACGAGACGTCCTCGGTGGGTCTCGTCGTACACCGGATCCAGAAGGTGGAATTGCGCCATCCTAAATAAATTAGTGTCAGTAACTTATTAAATAAATAGCAATTAAACGTAAAGTAAGAATCGAATAATCAATATGATAAGTATTAAATAATAAAAACACCTACAAGTCGCACCTCACTAATTTGCCAATGGCAGGTGCGGGAATTGTGACCAAGTCTACCGCACTTGCCACACTCGTACTGCTCTGGGTCATTAAGAAATGGCGTCGCTCTACCACGTCGCGTTCTACCAGGTATCTGATCCATAACCATCCTGTGCCTCGTCCTCTTTCTAGAGCCCCTCTTGTCCCAACGGTAGGCTGGATCTGCAACGTACCTTGGACCGTCGTATGGAGGCCACTCTCCAGGGTCTCGGAAAGGCACAAAGCGGGGCCTCCATGTCTCGACCAGCGTGTGGACACTGAACTGATGAGGTATCCTAGCCTCAATATCATAGTTGCGATGCCTAGCAGCTGCTATAAGGTGAGAGCATACAAAGTGATACTGCCTTGGTTTCCCACAAGTGCATGAGAAATCTTGGAGGACTACAACATGAATCCTCGACTCTCGGACCTCGCCATCAGATGTAGTACCACCGGTATGCTTCACCTCATACCTTCCAGTCGCATGGTCAAAACATGTGACCTCATGTGTCCCAGCCCTTTCCTTCGCCTTCTCTAAATGTGCCTGAGGTGTTGGGGCCCAAATCTTACCTTCACTCTGCAACTGCAATGCATGGGCGTGCCGATCGTTGAACCATGCAACAAGCTTATAGAATGTGAATTGAACGATAGCGTTCACGGGCATACCACGAATCCCCAGCAACAGCTTGTTAAATGACTCTGCCATGTTGCTGCACTGAAACTCGTACCTCCAACCACCTGCGTCATGAGCTCTTGTCCATTTCTCCACATCTCTCATCAAACCTGTCAGCCATTGTCTACCTTCTGCATTAGATGCTGTTCTAACTTCCTCTAACTTCCTCCGAAAATACCTATCCTCAAGCTGTCTAGCAGCCTCCTGGAAAAGATCAAAATTATCCTTGACACCATCCTTTCGGAGTAGATTCTCAGCAAGGTGCCGAGTACACCAACGATGGTGCAAAGGCGCGTACCCCTCTATCTCCTCTCGCACAGCATGAAGTATGCCCTGGTGCCTATCCGATATGACGCCCACCTCCCTGCCAGGCCCAACCACATGTATCCGGACTAGCCTCAAGAACCATCCCCAGCTATCATTATTCTCCCTCTCAACCAAACCAAATGCCAAAGGAACAAGTTTGTTGTTTGCGTCACATGATATGGCTATGAGTAGTGTGCCACGGTACTTGCCAATCAAGAATGTACCATCAATGGAGAAGACTGGACGGCAGTGCCTAAAGGCCTCGACACACTGAGGGAAGCACCAGAAAGCACAAAAGAATATCTGCCTCCCATCTTTCCATGCGTCTGGCCTAGGGATGTACTCGTAATGCATGCCGGGATTCACTGCTTGGATTGCATTGAGAAGTACTGGAAGCTGCTCGTAGCCATCCTCCCAGTCCCCATATATCATCTTCCACGCACGCTGCTTAGCCCTCCAGGCTTTGCCATAACTTATGTCATATCCTCCATATACCTCATTAACTATTTTGATAATTGTCCTGACCTTCATATTCGGCTCTCCTTGTAATACTTTCATCAACCGCTTGGCAATGAGGGTTGATGTCAACTGCCGATGCTTTGTGTTGAGGTCATGTGAAGAACAGGTATGCGGCCCAACAACTCTTGTGATCTTCCACTTTCCTGAAACCTTTTGCTTCCTTGCACAAACTCTCCATGGACAGCGTTCCTTGTCACACACAACCGTGTAACGCCGCTCCACATAGGAATGCAGGACCTTAAACGGTCTCTTGCGTAGCACTGCAAACGCTTGCAACCACCTCTTCAATGCAGGGAGGTCATTGAAAACCCTCCCCTTCTCTATCTCCATACTAGGACCAGCCTCTGGAGCTTCCTGCAGCTCATCATCACGTCCTTCTGCAAACGCCTGATCTGAATGAGTAAGATCACTGAACTCATGAACCATAGGATCACGACGGCCGGGAAAAATACACCTAAGCATCTCAACGTCACTCTCTGTGAGCTCTCCAACGGGACGATCATCGTCAGAATCAACAGCCCTTGCGATCTCATATGGCTCTGAATCATTCATAATTTCAACACTATTGGAGGCGCGGATTCCATCTCCAATCTGGACTTGAGCATCATCCGCAGGAGCGCCCTCATTATCGGGAACATCTCCTGCAATATTGCAACAACGAAGAAGAGATGATAAGAAGAGTGGATGAAAAGAAAAGACTTAAGTTTCAAAGAAAAAAAGGACACCTAATTGACACTTACTAGGATGATTCTGTGTCAACGGGATCTCCTGAGGAGGATGTGCCACATCGTTGGGGGCAGATTGTGCATTGGGAACCATAGGCGGGACCTCCGCATCCACATCACGTTCCAAGACGGGAGGTTCAAAATATGCCTGCTCACCCATTGGCGGGGACAACCCAAGAGGGATTGGATCAACGAGCACCCGCTGCACAACCACATCCAAACTTTGGAACTGGCTTTTCATAGCCGATCTCACATAGTTGTCCCACTGATCTGCACAACCTATTGGGATCATCTTCCTTAGCATGTTGGGAGGGTAACCAAAGTAAAGTACACCATCAACTATGATGCCATCATCCGTCCGGCAATGTACCTCCTCACGAGCTCTTGCAGTCAACTCACTGAATGATGGCCTCTCATTGAATAGCACAGGCACACTTTGCATGTCCACAAGCTCAACATATCCATAGCGATCTCGTTCTACAGTTCCTCCATAATAAATGCTCACTAGGTTGTCCATCTAGTTCGAAAACATAACTAAACATACTAAGCATAATTATTTTACTCCAGTATATTTAAAACATAATAAGTAATAGGTCTCTAATAAATATGAATTAACTACTAACTACTAATTATTCACTACTAACTAACTAATTAATTAACTAAAAAAAAGATATTAACTACTACTAACTACTAAAAATTACATACTATAACTAAAAATAACTAATTTAGTATACTACTACTTACTTACTAAATAACTAAATCGAAATAAAATAATAACTAAAAAATAACTAACTAACACTAAAAAAATAATTAGCTAACTAAATAACTAACTAATGAATATATAATTAGCTAACTAAATAATTAGCTAACTAATTAGCTAACTAAATAACTAACTAAATTATATAATCAATCTAAACAATATTAAAATATATATTTAAACTAAATTTCACTAATCCTAACTAAATTTCACTAAATTTCATACTAAATTAAATAATAAATAATAACTAAAAAAATTTATTAAATTTCACTAATCCTAACTTAATTAAAAAAAAACTTACTTGGTGGCCGGCGGCGGCCGGCGGCGGAGGCCGGCGGCGGGTGGGGCGGCGCCGGCGGAGGGGGCGGCGGCGGCCGGCGGGGGCCGCGCCGGCGCAAGTGGCGTCGGCCGGCGGTGGCGGCGCCGGCCGGTGGCGGCGCGGGCGCTACGGGCGGCGGGGGCGGCGGTGGGCGCGCGCGGCCCGGGCGGCGCCGGCGGCGGCGGGAGCCGGCGGCGGCGGGAGCCGGCGGAGGGCGCGGCGGCCGGCGTGGTACGGGCGGCGGCGGGCGAAGCTTTGACCGGCGGCGGCGACGGCGAGTGGCGGCGGCGTCGGGCGCGAGGAAGAATGAGGAAGAAGAAATGAGGAAGAAAAGAAAGAGAAGGAAGAAGAAAAGGAAGGGCCGACAGTTTTTGCAGGGGCTTGGCGCCAAGATCCGTGGCGCCAAGCCTTGGCGCCAAGATCCGTGGCTCCAAGGCTTGGCGCCAAGATCCATGGCGCCAAGCCTTGGCGCCAAGATCCGTGGCGCCAAGCCCTTGCGCCACGTAGATCCCCGTGGAGCCACGTCGGATGCCTCTTGGCGCCAGGATACATGGCGCCATGACGTTGTAGCTTGGCGCCATGGACCATGGCGCCAAGCTGAGGGTCCATTTTTTGAAATCTTTCCGTCAGGGGCCTATTTGAGAGAATCTTTCAAAAAAAAGGGCCAAAAAACAAAAAAGACGGCACGACCGGACGCGTCCGGTCACCCCTGATCGGCGCGTCCGGTCACTCAGCGGTGTTGTTCAGTTTTTCGACCGTTACGTTCGACCGGCGTGTCCCGTCACGTCGACCAGTGCGTCCGGTCAGTACGTATTTTGCTGAGTTGGCAGGTAACGGTTGGATTTGACTGTGGGGTGTATAAATACATCCCCTCCACCTCTTTTAGAGGTCTCTTGCTCATTTGTTCAGCTGAGAAACACCTTTCAAGTGCAAGGAAGTGCAAGAGCTCTAGTGAGGGTAGTGATTTGAGAATCAAAGTTTGAGAATCCCTTACTAGTGACTAGGGAGTAGCAAGTGTGCATCCATCTTCTCATTAGGTTTGTTGTGGTCAAGTGAGAGTTCTAGCTTGTTACTCTTGGTGATCGCCATCACCTAGACGGCTTGGTGGTGATTGGGAGTTTGGTGATCATCCGGCGGAGCTTGTGGATGACCCAACTCATCTTGTGAGCGGTTTTGGGCGATTCACCACGACGGAGTGTCGAAGACTCAGCCCGTAGAGAGCACTTGATCCTTGCGTGGATCAAGGGGGAGCTACACCCTTGCGCGGGTGCTCCAACGAGGACTAGTGGAGAGTGGCGACTCTCCGATACCTCGGGAAAACATCGCCGTGTTCCTAACCCTTACTTTCAAGCATTTACTTTCTTGTATTACTTTCATTGCTTGGTTTACTTTCCTAGAATTACCATGCTAGACTAGGATTGAACTTAGGGTGCAAAACTTTTTACCAGTAGAATCACAAGGAACACAAGTAGGCACTAGGGGTGAACTTCGGCTTGTAGGATTTAATTCTTGCAATTAATTTTTAGAAAAGCCCAATTCACCCCCCCTCTTGGGCATCTTGATCCTTTCAAGTACTTTCAGCCATGGTTTATCAGCCAAGCGAACAGGGCGTATGTCTCGATTGCACTGCAATACATGGCCAGCGTCGTTACTTCCGTGACAAAAAAAGATATACTCAACAATGCATTGACATTGTTATTGTTAATATGGTAGTGCACCAGTTTCATGGAGAGGTGGTTGAAGAGCTTGAGGTCAGAGTTGAATTTCATGATATGCTTGTTGGTCATCTGAAAAATTGGATCAGTTTTGCTGTGTCGTCTCTAACAAAGAATCTAGCATTGGATTTACAGCCAGCTGAATTCATTGGTGAGGAGGATATGTATATCTTACCCTTTGAACTTTTTGACAGTGCAAGCATATCACGGTTACACCATCTTCAGCTTATTAGGTGTGTATCCTTCAAACCAGGTTCCCAGTTTATGGGTTTCCCAAATCTGAAGAAGCTTGATCTGCAATTATTTTCTGTATTTAGAAAGAATCTTGAAGATATGTTAGCTGGTTGCTCTACTCTTACGTGGTTGAGCTTAAGTAGATGTTGCATGAAAGATAAGCTAACGGTGAAAAAACCATTGGACAATTTAATGTACTTATGTATCGTGGATTGCAGTATAAAGAAAATAGAGTTACAAGCAGAAAATCTTAAGACTTTTGTATACCATGGAGCATGAGTAACTATTGACCTTGGTTTAAGTTAAGCAACTAGAGACAGCACAAGTTCATCTGAATGGTGCCACTCTTAACTATGCCCTCACTGTGCTTCCAAACATTCTTACGTGTGTAAAAAATTTCACTCTGGATACTTATCTACCTTTAGAGGTATGTTCTTGCAACACATCGCTAGTCTTAAGAGTCGTTATTAGTACTTCTTGAAGTTTGTTTTTGTCTAACCATTTTCTTTCTTTCTTTTAGACGCCCTTATTGCTGGACAAAATTTGCATTTTTTCTCAGCTTAAAATTTTACGATTGTTGCTCTTAATTGATACTAGAAGCACTCCTAATATTCTCTTATTGGCATCTTTCCTGAGAGCTTCCCCTTTCATCGAGGAACTAGAGGTGCATGTAAGTACCCTTCTGTGTTGATAGACTTGATCCCTTGTAAATGTATTTTTCGGTAACTTTACCTTGCAATTTCCATTTTCCTATTTCTTTTATTACAACACTATGTAAATTCACCACAAATTATATTTTTTTGTTGTGTAGTACTATCTATATTATATTTTGCCCCATATAAGAGCATCTCCAAGAGTTTCTTAAATTTTCCTCCCAAAACACCATGTTTTCCAACTCCTAAAAAGATATTGGAAGAAAAAAAAGAAGCCCATCTCCAATAGTATATAATATTCCACTCCTAAAAAATCAAAATTTGGTCCCATTTGTTATTTTTTGCGATTCATTTTTTTCCGCGCGAAAGTCTTCGTGCTCGGGCATACCTATGCCACCGCCGCCTCCTTCCTTCATGTTGCCCTAGCCCTACAACATCGAAGAAATCTGACCAAAATTCATAAAGCTGCTTGTGTGCTCTCATTTTGGAGTCCTAGCCCTGATTGCTTGGATTTATCAACCTAGCTTACCAGCTATGGTACAATGTTTTTCTCTCGCAACAAATCAGCCAATAGTACTTTCAGCCATGACTTATCAACCAAGCGAACAGGGCTGCCACTACACGAAGACGTGCTACAGGCAGCACAGTTTGAGTTGAGCTACACAGTACACGGTTTTTTTGACATAAAGGTTTCCCCTGCTTTTATATCTCAAAAAGGAAATTCAGTTCACAGCACAGTTTTGGCTTAGCGCCAGCAAAATCAGGCCATATGGCCATCCAGAGACACGAAAGAGCTACTTGCAACATTACATCTCCGAGAAAAAAACAACTTCATTCTGCGCTAAATGCACATTTGTAACTGAATGCCGAGCATCCGATGGTGCCAATCCTGATGATGATATCGCCATGTCCGTCCTCCATTGTAGTTGAGGCGGAGAGCTTGCGTGAATCTCCAAACGCCTTGCAAAGTCCTCCACTTGCGCTCCCATCTCCTGCTTGAACAGTGGGATCCAACGTCGCAGCATTCTGACAGTCTTCAAGAACAGTAACGGCAGACCTGTCCACCTTACCCCCTGAAAGTAAATTTCATTCCGTAATTTCCATATTGACCACAATACAGCTGAAGAAATGGCATTCATCAGGACATGTCTCTTATGAGCAAGCCAAAAACGAGCCACTGATTCAAAATCCGACCCTACATCAGTACCTAAGAACTTAGAGACTATTTTCCAGGTGTTAGTAGCAATACAACAGTCAAATAAAAGATAACAGATAGATTCATGTTCCGCACAGAAGATACATGAGCGGTCAATAATCTCTTGACGCTTAGCCAAGTTATCCCTTGTTAACAGTCTATTATGAGATAGTAACCAGAGAAAGAATTGAACCCTAGGAGGTATCACTAATTTCCAAACTGCACTTAGGAACGACCCCCCTACACAGTACACGGTTACAATAACAATACAGCGTCAAGGAAGCATAGCTGCGAGCTACTCCTAGTACTAGCAGTTTTCAGTTGAATATACAGGCGTCGGTGATCAGTTATCCATCTGCGAGCAGATGCCGCTTCTTCTTGGCCTCCACCTTGTCGGTGGCCTCGCGCATGTCTGCCCCAACCGCCGCGCATGTCTGCCCCAACCGCCCCCTGCCTGCTCGCTCCTCAGGCTATCAGCACAGCACAGAGCGAGCGAGCGAGGCTTGCATACCAGGCCGGAGTCCTTGACGACTAGACGTGCTGCAGTCACTCGTGCACGGAGACTCCGTCCGCCGCGGCCTCCAGCTGCGCCGTGGACGCCGCCGTTCTCCTCCATCCCCGATCGACGAGGCTCTCCTCTTCCGATGAGGGAGCGGCGATTTCTTGCCAGCATGTTGGGCCGAGCGCCTGAGCCGGATAGCGGGAGGAGACCGATCCGCGCGACTTATACGGTGCGTAACTTTACGCGGTTTGGGGGAGATTTTCTCAAGTGCTAAAAGATTAGGAGGGTGGATTAGTAGTCGTTAGAGAGGGGTTTTTTTTCCAATCTTCCTAAAAACAAGAATTAGGAGGAGGTTTAGAAAACTATTGGAGATGCTCTAAGAACCCAACTAATTACTATTCAGATGCCTAGCATGCAACAGCATGATGCCTAGCATGCAACAGCATGGCCTACATAGTTTAATTCTTTTTTGGGAACTATGCTGCTACAGGGGCCCAGCTTGTCAGGATCTATGTTGGCATGTCACATAGGCAGATAGTATAGGCTAATTATGGAGATTTGGATCTGAGGTGGCATACTTAAAAGTTTAGGGACCCAAATCTGCATTCTGAGAGTTTGCACGCATGTGACACTATGGAAACCGTTTAAGGACTGCTGGTGTACTTTATAGATTATTATGCTTATATAAACTTGTCACCAGTTGTTAGTTGGTTACCTTAGATTTGTACTTACAGTTGTAAAAACATTCTCATTTCTCTCTGGTTCCGCTAGAAAGGGTGAGAAGCAATTACAAAGTGTTAAATTAGCTGATAGATAGCACTAATTTTCTCTGATTAAGTTGAAGATTTTGTCTGCCTTTTAGTGGAGACTATCATTTATGAAATACTTGAATCATCTACAAAGACTGAATGGACAAGAAAAAAAGAAAAAATTGTACAGAAACTGTGATGACAGCTCAGAAGTAGGAATGCATTTTTTTTGACATAAGAATTAGGGATCTTGCAAATATGCTGATTATACGTATTGTTGTATTGTTGTATGCAGTGTAATCTTCTTGCTTGTTCGTTTGCTTGATAAGCCATGGTTAAAAGTACCATGGCTGATAAATTCAAGCGTACAGGGGGTCCAGGATGGAGAACTTTACAGAGACTTCCCGGCAGTTCATACAAGTATCTAAGGAACGTGCTTCTTACCGGGTTTAATTCGGTCAAGGGACAGCTTGAGTTCCTGGTACATATAGTGGAAAATGCTCCTGACCTGAAGGTTTTAACTATAGATCCGAGGAAGAAGCAGGTAGGTCGTTGGTTCCGTAGGGAGTCAGAATACGTGGATATGCGAGCTGCTGCCAGAAAATACCTTGATGGAAAGATCTTGCCTAGCACGGAAGTTCACATTCTTTAGTGAACTTGTCCTAGGCGCCCATTGTGATGTTTCAAAGTGCGCGCGACAGCTGCGTTTATACTGTAGATGTGCCTTGTCACTTCCAGGTCCATGCTTGTTTCATTTGTTACTTCGGCCTTATTTAGATACCTAAATTCACTCCAAATTTCACTATGCAAAAAGAAGATTCCCCATCACATCAAAATGTCGGCACATATATGGAGTACTAAATGTAGATGAAATCAAAAACTAATTGCACAGTTTTGTTGTACTTTACGAGACGAATATTTTAAGCCTAATTAATCAATATTTGGACAATTATTACCAAATAAAAACAAAATTGCTACAGTGTGACGGGACATTTACTATGCAAAGTTTGGATCCCAAATTTGGGATCTAAACAAGGCCTTCAGTTTTCCCACAATCACGGTTGAACGACTTATTCATCCTAAAATATAAGGGATCTACGCTTGTTGTAAGTCAAAGTATCCTAAAATGTGACCAGATTTATACTAGAATAGTATTAACATTTATCACATCATTATGTATGTAATGATGCTAATATGCTGCATTTATAAGCATGGCCTTGTTTAGATCCCAAATTTGGGATGCAAACTTTGCATAGTAAATGTCCCGTCACACTGTAGCAATTTTGTTTTTATTTGGTAATAATTGTCTAAATATTGATTAATTAGGCTTAAAATATTCGTCTCGCAAAGTACAACAAAACTGTGCAATTAGTTTTTGATTTTATCTACATTTAATACTCCATATATGTACCGACATTTTGATGTGATGGGGAATCTTCTTTTTGCATAGTGAAATTTGGGATGGAATTTGGGATCTAAACAAGGGCCATATAACAATAGGAAACATGAGTTTCATTTGTACATCGCACCGAGACATGGGATATAATAATATATAAACAATAGAATCAGTACCGAAATGATCATATACAGTAGCTAGGAAGCAACAGCTTGGTATATTACACTGCTTATTAACACACACAGACGACAAGCGCGCACGCGTACACACACACATGAACGTGGACATCTCGATAGATGCATCATGCATTTATATATACTTATTAAGGAGTTAATAAGGACTTAAGGTAAACCTTGGCCACCTTCGAATTGCTGGGAAGCCAAAGGGGCTGTTTAGTTCCCAAGAAATTTTGCAAAAATTTTCAGATTCCCCGTCACATCAAATATTTGGACACATGCATGAAACATTAAATATAGATAAAAAATAAAACTAATTACACAGTTTAGACGAAATAGACGAGACAAATCTTTTAAGCCTAATTAGACCATAATTGGACACTAATTGCCAAATAACAACGAAAATTGCTACAGTGCCATTTTGCCAAATTTTTGGCAACTAAACGCTACCAAAGATTAGTACGTAGGACCCGAAGTTGTTGAAGACAGAAAGAATCCCGCCTAACACTCGGTCCCGTTGTGACAGTTGTCGACTTCTGCCAATTCCAATCATAGCAATGTCACCCAGAGAATTGATGCCTTCGGATTCCTTAAGGATCGCAGTTGCAAGAGCAATCATCAAGACAGCGACCGCAATTGCAATGGAGCGGGCAACTGGAAGCAGGACCACGAAGAGCCCCAGGCCAAACGCAGCCAGCAGGCTCCTTCCGGAATGCCACATCAGGCCGTATGCAAAATTAATGAGGCGGAAGCGGTTGTCGAGGCTCGCAGCAGACACCCCGGCATAGAGCAGGTGGAGGTAGCTAAGAGAGAGAAGCCAAACGCCAGGGCGTCGGCGAGGATAAACGCATCGAAAGCGTAGCTCCTCCGGGGCCCGCCAAGCACCGGTGTGCCGGCGATACCACCACCACTGCCGTCGCCGGCTGATCGGCTGCCTCCGGGCAACGTAAAATTAAAGCGGATGCAAATGTCACGGTTGTAATGAGAACGGAGAAAAGGGCTAGAACTTGTGCTGCAGCTGTTAGATTCTCCGACATCTTCTTCTCCTCGTCTTCGTCTTGGTTGCAGAGGACGCATTTCTTTTTTTTGGAATTCAGGACGCATTTTTTGCGGAAGAGGTCGCCTCGATCATTTTCACCATATGGAGCTCCCACCTGTAACAGTGATCTTCGTATCATTATTCTTGAATCCTGCAAAACAGAAAATAACAAACAAACACACAGACAGCCATGCATGCATCAGAAGGCCGAGTCGAGTTACCAATCATTATATTGAGTAATTAAATTACTTACCCCCGCGTAATAAGCCGCTAGAGGCATGGTGGTCCATGAAACATCAATCGGCCTCATGCCCACCTTATTCGGTACATCCAAGCGCACCTGCTGAGTCCGAATAAGGCGCCAGACGACAAGTAGTCCAGCATGGACAGCGCGGTGTCTCCGTTGATGTCCTGCGCGTTCAGGATGGATGACAAGAGCCCTGGTAGCCTTGCTGCTGCAGCTGAACCCGGACGGGCACGGCGACTCTGCTTGTGGCTCTGTTGGCACACATATTTCACCACCAAGGAGCGACCCTCCTCTGCAGCGACGTGGAGGAGCGTCCTTCCGTTGGCATCCCGCAGGGTGGGGCAGTCCGGGCACCTCTCCAGCAGCATCTCAACGGCGTCGCGGCTGCCACTCCCTGCAGCGACGTGTATAGGGTACAGCCCTGCCCTGTCCGGCTGATATGCCATGCATGGCCACGTTAGCATTCAGCACGAGGGATAGCATAAGCGGGAGTATCTGCCAGTAGCGGCTCCCGGCCCAAAATAGCCTAGCCACCACCTTGTGGACACTCAAGCTTCCAGTGCTAGGCGCATCGCAGCAGATCCTTGAGAACCTTGCTGTCACCGCGGCGAGCAGCCATGAACAGCTGCGGATCTAGTGTGGCCCGCGGGCAGGAAGGTGCGGGGCTTGGTGTTGGCTTTGGCTCACGAGCAGCCGCCTGCTCGCTTTCGCTAGGGGCTGCCACCGCGGCCATTGTCCCTACTACTGTAAATTAATAACCAATGCTGCTTGCTTCATTTACAGTAGGAGAGGTAGTTTGTTTGCTATGGCCGGGTTCTGGCCTTCTGGGAGGTACATTTAAACCAACAAAGATGGGCTGCTCCTCCGCAGGAGCCGTAGGCCACGTCGCCTAAAATTTTTCTAGCCGTCCGATCTTGTCTCGTGTGGCTCATATCTCTTGAAGCCGAATCCCCTGGGACCGGCTCCTCCTGCTTCTCGTCCGCTTAACCGGCTTCTCCGCAGCCTCTTTCTGCCTCCTCCGGCTTTTGTTCTGAATCTAAGGAAACGAATATAAACACACAGCTTCTGCTCCGAAGAAAAACACGCACCTCTCCCCATCTCTCTCGATCTCTCCGGATGGGGCGACGGCGTCCCCCGGCCGGCGAGTGGCAGTCCGTGGCGGCGGCGCCCGGCCACGACCTGCCCCCCGCTGACCTCCTCTCTCTCTTCCCATCGCTCTCTCCCTCTCCCTCTCCGTCCCGATGCGAACAGGGCAATGATGGCTACCACAGGCGGCCGTGGCTGCTGCAGGCGCTCTCATCCTCCTCCTTTCCCCTCGTGACTAGGCCCCGCCGGTGGCCGCCGGCGTCGATTGCTCCCGGCACTGCCTCCTGCCTCTGCTCCGTGTGTGTTCATGTGCTGCAGCTGCTACAGAAAACCCTAGTAGCTTGTGCTAGGGGTCGCGGCGGTCTGGCTTCGACCCAACCCCCGGCGGTGGTGCCCTTCTCCACTGTGGACGCACTCGCCAGCGACAGCAGCGGCAGCTGCCAGGCTGCGTGGGCGCCGAGGTAGGCTCCCATCCCCTCCCTCTCTCTTGGCCTCCTTTTACTGGATGTTGGGGTGGCGGCAGCCCCAAATTGTTGTTGCAGTTACCAAATTTTGGTGACATTTTTCCTAGATTTCTGGTACATAAGTGATGCAAATCTGTTTCCACAAGACCATCTCCCTTCAATCGCTCACAATGTTCCCCGTGAATGCCCAGGCCTGTACAAACCATTTTAATTTATTCATGTATGTTCCTCAGTATTATATTTTCACATTTCAGACTAATGTTTTAAACAAGTTAAGAAAATTTGTTCAGGTTCCAGAGGCGAGTGCTCTTTGTTCAGGTTCCAGATAAGACCTAATTTCTTCAGGCTAATTCTAAAAAAAGATTTTTTTTTTGTGAGGCAACCATGGTGCAGCCTCATATTTACGTTCGTCCCATGTTGAACAGCATAGATGTTATACTTAAACATTTGCTACGGCAATACATGTTTTAAAATCATTTTACCTATTTGATTTTAGCATCCATCGTTACTTCTGTGAGCGAAGCAGTTCACTATAGCATTGCTGCAAAATGTTGGGCTGCTTCTTATATGTGCACTCTATACTCATAAGAAGCCGATTTTCCTTTTCCCTCTTGTATAAACTGAATCCCCACTAATGGATTTACCATGGTCGCAAGCCAGCTCAAAATGTGTGCTTCAAATTTGTGAGAGAATAATAGGCCAAACAGTGACAAATGGACAACTCAACTCTTCTTGAGTGATGAGCATTTCACCACGCTTGGGCAGATGCTCAGAATGGAGTTCCAGTACAGTTTCGCAGTGCACAAAGTCTCCTCACAGAGTGAACATTCATATTTTTTGAGTCAGGCTAACAGATGTTTTTGCAGGATTGTCATGTTCTTTTTACTGGAGAGGATGATACTTGGGAGGATTGCCTTCTCGGTGATTTTGAGAGGACTAGAACAAATAATTACGAGGCAGTGTGCTCTTGTCGAACTATTTTTACTCAAATGAACGTCCATTTTAATGTATCTCTCTTGCTTACTATACCTTGTTTGTGATTTGGTTTCTTGTTTCATATGATGGCCGCAGCCCACTGCCGATCCTCTCGCATGGTCTGCCGTGGACGGCAGTACTGATCATGCTAAACCCTCTTCCTCCCTATAACAGAACACTCCCTCTATTCCGTGCAAGTGACGGCTGATGGAGTTGGCCCAGGATTGCCTCCATGTGCATCATGCATTGTTGCTTGCATTGTCGCATCAGTATATGATGTTCTTCCACATTGTTAATGCTTCTGTTTTTGTACCGTAGCTGTTGCTTGTGTGCTTGTATTATTTACTTACACATTGCTTAATTAGAGATGAAAAGTAACTGTTTCACAAGAAGATTCCTATGTGCAGGTTACTGAAATAGCTCATTGTAGACAAAACCAAAATGGCCTGCAGTCTTTCTTAACACAGATACTAGATGTTTACAATATTTTCTTAATGCCTATGCTATCCAATTTCCAGTTAAATTGATAACTACTACCTATTCCATAGTTTTTTGTATTCAAATTATACTGACAGTTAATTAGAATATTATATTCTGTAGAGAAAAAACCGATATGCATGAAATTTAGATATATTTGGGCCACAGTCTTTCCATTTCGACTGCTGCAGATTGTTACTGTCTTCTTTCTACAATTTTTATACCTGGTGCTTTTTATGCTGCTGCTCTCTTAGGCTCGGAAAATGCTATTGTTCAGGTCTGCGGTCCCTCTCATTGAGCACTACTTGCTATCTGAAGCTTGGTTGTTTTTCCACATTTGAATTATCGATTATTTGGCTGCCAAAGTGTTTGTTCTGTTAGTTTCCTCATCCAGACTTTAGGAAAACATGTTGGCAGCATCTAACTAGCAAAGGCATAGGGTCTTCAATATAGCAGTTATTTTGAGAAAACTACCGTTTAGAAGAAGCTAGAACATACTTGATTGATTCTTTTGTCTTCAAACCTGACCAACAGCAACCTGTGCGAGCGGCTGTTCTACCTCAACACACACCACCATTGCCAGCAAAGGAGAATCCACAGGCCAAACCTACCTCTGCTGCTAATGAACATTGTAACATTGCGGTATGCACTACGTATACTTTGATTTACACCCATCTTTTCGCCATCAAATTGTTCAAAAAAGATATACCATGGATGTGTTGACAAATAATTTGCGCTCAGCATGCAGATACAAGCACAGCCTGTCCCTGCTGCTTCTTCTAGCAAAAAAATTGATATTGCAGTAAGCCATTCATATCCCCTTCACTATTCTCAAGGCCCAAGTCATAGTTACCTTTGGGCATTAGTTCTGGCCGAAGAACTATGGCACAACTGTTACAAATTATGGTACCCCAAATTGCAGGCATCTTCACTGCCATCAACACCAGAAGAAATAGCTCAGGACGACCATGAAGTGCTACACTTGAGTGATCACATCGGTGCATCTTCTACATGCCATGTTTGTCCCTGGTATTTAGAGTTTTATACTTGCAGCCACATCTATAGTTTGGAGTTTCATATAGAATAGGTACACACTAACACTGACTTTTATCTGTTCTTATTGTTAGACTCCACCAGGATTTAACCCTCAGGAAACACCTCCGAGAAAGACATCAGCCATCTAATGTCCTCACTCTTTGCCTACAGGTACTTGAAAAAGCTACTCCAATACTCTCGCTTCTGTCTACAGCATGCCTTCCATTGGTGCAATCACAGTGCTCAGATTCACCAATATTCAATTGGAAACTATATACATGTCATCTTTTATCCTTATCCCTTCACCTGTACTGTTGTGCAATTGGTTTGGAATGGTCTTTATTGCTCGCCAACCTGTGCATATAAT
>CM039617.1:979568-1003068 GCA_022457205.1 Saccharum spontaneum | reverse complement strand
TGGCGCCAACACTCCAACAGCCTGGAGGACGAGGATGAGTGGGAGGACGGAGGAAGAAGTTCGGTGCGGCGACCACCTTCAATATCCCTGACGAGGTCAACATCGCTCATCTTAGTTAGAATATTATAGAAACCCGTCCAGCTGCTCCTGCATCCGTGCTGAGTTGTGCATGTTGTCCGGAGTTTATAATTCGTTTCAGATTCAGAGTTCACTGCTGCTGTTAGTTCATACAATCATACTACTCCCTTTGTTGTTTCATTTTTTCCACGAGTTCATATTTCAGAAGCTAACCACTGCTGTTAGCAAAACATATTAATCTGTAAATTTCAAGTTTAACAGACGTGTAGGCTGACTATATTTTCACTGACTGAAAATTTCTGTGCTACGGCCAATGCGATTGCTCTATAACTCTCCTCCATGGATTTTGATGTATAGATGCACCTGAATCATGTATGTGCTAGCTTTTTATGTGATCTGCAGTTCAATGAAGGTTGTTTGCACTGTTGTTGTCGTGTTGTACCATAGCATCTTGGATGCTCCTCCTTGCTTGTCGTTTGTCTTCTTTGAATTGATCGAGCATAGCTTGGGTTGTTTTTCTTGTTTTCCTCATGTCTGAATTTAACCATGCAATTACGATTTGTACGTTGTTCGCTCAGTTACAGTGATCTGGTGGAAGCTAGTAGGTTCTTGTCAATGGATTTGTAGTCTGTAGCATTTTCCGTGTGCCCCCAATGTGAAAATTGATATGGCTGAATGGGCATCCCTATTCGTCGCAATGCTTGCTAATTTCTAGCAATAGTGCATGTAATCATTACTTACTCTGTTTAGTTACTTTCTTGAGTGACTAAAACCTTTAGATTTGTCTGTTGAAAATATGTTTAGTCAGTCTGAATTTTTTTTATGAACTACTTTTTTGCTTGTTCTAATTGTCTTCACATCATTTTTCACACTGCTTCACATCATTTCATTGATGAGTACAACTACTGCTTGTATCGTACTATATTAGTGTTATTAATTTGTGATATCCGAAGATAATCACACTGTTGTGATCCAGTTACCTATCTGCTATCTTTAACTGAATCTTTGCAGACAGAGATTTGGTGTTAGCTTTGTATGGATTTTTTAGTCTTCTATTTTCTGTGTGTGCGTGCGTGTGTCTCTCTCTGTCTCTATCTTTGTGTCTGTGTGGGTATCTCTATGTGTGTGTGTTTTTCTGTGTGTGTGGTTTTTTCTTTTTTCGCTTTTTTTTTGGTGTGGGTGTGTGTCTGTGTTTGTGGGTGTGGGTGCGTGTCTTTGAGAGCTGCTGGTGTGTGTGTTGTATTATTCTTTTTTTCTTTTGAGGGCCCCAAAGCTATTTTTTGTTCTAGTTTTTTTTGTATTTTTTTTGTTGCAGCTGCTTGCTGCCGAATAAGTTTCTTGTTTTTTTGGCCTTTTGAGAGCCTCAAATCAAATTGTTTTTTTATCTCCACTGATGCTTGTAGTTGATTTGTTCAGTTTTAGATATTTTGATTTTTTGAGTTGTTTTTCTTTTTCTTTTGCCTTTAGCTGTAATTTTCAGAGTTTTTTATTTATCTATTTTAGTTGAGCTGATTGTGTACTTGTAGCTGCTATTTGGATTTTTTTTATATTTGACTTTGTTTTAGTAGATCTGCATTTATGTTGTTTGAGCTGCTGCTGTCTTTTTTCTGTTTTTTGGAGCTGCTGCTGTCTTTTTTTCTGGTTTTTGGAGATGTTTTTTTTTATTTGTGTGTACATGTGTTTGCTAGCTTTGGGGTGTGTGTACATGTGTTTGCTAGCTTTGGGGTGTGTGTGTGAGTTGTGTGTGTGCATGTGTTTTCAGGCGCTGCTAGTGTGTGTGTTTAATCAAGTTTTTATTTTTTATTTTTTGGCAGCTAATTGTCTGTAAGAAGATTCGTAAACTTCTAATTATTTCTTTTCTGTCTTATATTTGACTGGTTCAGTTATTGATTTATTGACTATTTGATGTGTTAGGAGCAATAGAAGGTATCTTTTGCTTTAATGTTTAGAGTTGTATTTTTTGTTTGTCATCTAATTATTTGTAAGAAGATTGGTACCTATGTTTGTCTCTTCTCTCACTTGATTTGAGTTCTTGGGTACTGCATGATTGGTTCAATTATTGATGTGGTGACCATTTGATGTGTGAGGGAGAAATAGAAGGTGTATTTGAGTTTATTTTTTGTGGAAATAGACAAGATCCAAGCAGTTGGTGCTGCTAGAGCTGCTGCTGCTACTGGAAAGCAAGTGTCTGTGTGTGTATGTGGTTGTGTGTGTGTGTTCCTCTCTCTCTGTTTCTTTGTGTGTTTGTGTGTGTGGGCATCTGTGTGTTTGTGTGTGTGTGTGGGCGTTTGTGTGTGTGTGTGTTTTTTTTCCTGAGTTTACTTTCATGGTCTGGTGTTATCTATTGTGTGAGTCTCTGAGTTATGTGGTAGTTGGCCAGTTGACTTCATTTTTCTACACAACCAGCACACTAAAACAGTGGCGGCTCATGACTAATTTCCAACACTTTTTCTATCATGTCCTTAATTTGGATTTTGTTTGTCTTTTCTTTTGCATACCATGCTATGTGATTCCTTAAATTATTATGTTTTGAGATCCCAGCTTCTATTGCGATGTCCTTTCTGTGCCCACTCTGCATTGAATGGTTTAGTACTACTTTTATTTTCAATCTTGGCTACCAACAACTTGCATTTGTGTGAAGTTTTTGCATATCATATTATTATATAGGATTTATATTCTGTTGTTATGATGGTTCGGATGATTAGTATATGGTGTTAGTTAGCTCTCAGATCAGTGTCAGATGGGTCATGGCACCCATTGGATGATGAATGCCTGCTAATATGTTGTGTGATGCACTGTTTCATCATTGTGCTAGATTGCTTTTATGCTTTGCATTCAGTACTACAGACACTAGACCGCAGTGTGGATCAGACTAGTGAGTAGTGCAGCACCAGAAGTTCAAAAGCAATTTTTATTATCAGCCCCTGTCATTATCTAAGATCTGTTATCAGACAAGTAGTAGAACTAAAAAAAATCACTGCCTCTGCACCCAGGACTAATAAATCTGAAAAGGCTAGTAGCATGATAGATTGATATTATCCCTTGGCCGTCTCCTTTTGCACGCCCATTACAAAGCTTTTGTGCTCCCCTCGGCACTTTTGCAAATTTACAATGCTTTACCCAAGTACTTGTAGGTCACATGATCTTTGTGTTTGCTGACATGTTTGGTCTTCCTACTGTTTGTTTCTCTATCTTTTGTCATGAATGGCTGCATTCTTTTCAGAGAATTCCTGCTACACACCTAACAAGTTTTGGTATCTTTCAGCCTGGCAACAGAATTCAGACTATGGTACAGGACACCAAGACTAGGCTTGAGAAGGAAAGGTGAGCAAATAATTGATCCACATCACCAGCTGTCCAGTGACTTCACTAGAGAAATACATTTGCTCCTGCCGTGATATCTGATGTGCTCCTTTTTAGTTGTAGCTATAAACTAAGAACTGAAATAGGTTCTTGGTAATAAATATTGGGAACACCCTGAATGGAATGTACCTATACTGATATGTTGTTTGCCTTTTTTTTCTTATTTATCATCAGAGGAAATCTATAGACAAGCTCACCTATGGTGCTTAATCTACTAGCAGTTTTGTAGCTAGTAAATACAAACCATATAGTGTTGTGCTGGACCTATACTGTCACACACTCACACTTTCCTATAATTCGTGATTTAGAAAGGGATAATATTTTAATGTTAATGTGAAATCACCCATAAAGCACCATGTGCTGTGCCTATATTGCCTCACTTTCCTCTTCACTGAGATAGTTGTCATCAGTATCTTCATTTATTAATTGACTTATCTGTGTACTATTTTCTGCAGACCTGTTCTCAAAGCTTGAAGATGATAAAGAGAAATTACTTGTGCAGTATGAACTGCACAGTAAGTAGTAGATAGCTAGTTTCTTCAGTTGTGTTTTATGAGTTTGCTGCTCTGACATGCTGCCTTTTAACAGGGCTTGAGAAAACATTTTCAGAGAAGATAGCAAATGCAGAAGAACCTCTAAAGAAGATGAAGTAGGTAAATGCTACGACATGCATGATTTTTCAGATTGCTGATCCTCGATCACCATGCATCGTTACCGTGACTATACTTTGCATGTTTTATTAACCACAATCAGTTCACTAATTCTGCGTTCATGTTTCTTAGGACGACAAATCAATTCACATCCTTCGCAAGTCCATCGGCTCATTTCTGAGTGGCGACCCTGATGATCAGTCTGGTCAGGATGATGACTGAAGCTGCTCTCACCAAATGTTTTCTAATTTGAGATCCATGTGAATAATATGTTATTGGAGAATAATTATCATCATGCACGGGGGAGGCAAAGATATATATATAGTTTGTGACGTTCAACTCGTGTGCTTAGTTTTCATCGGCTCAAAGCTTGAAACGCAAATAGATGACTAGACGCCCCAATAGATTAGGCTGGCAGTAGCAGCAGCCCAAGTGAACGAGTCAGATTAGTTGATTAATATGTGCTAAAGCTAACGGGTATTGGATTTTTGTCTATATTTTACCTGTGTTGGGCAAATCTGACAGATTTGCATATTAAAAATCTGTCAGTTATCTTGGCTGACGTGTCAGTTGATCATTTGTCTAAAATTTGACAGATTTTGGGTTAACAAATCTGTCAACAGTTATCTAGACAGTCCCATTGCGGCCGTAGTCGTAACTAAAAACGAAACCGCCCAACCTCCTGCTGCTGCAGCTGCTAGTGACAACGACAGTGCAAGGTCGGCACCACCAGGGGGCCAAAATACTAGATCCACAGCTGTTGATGGTTGCTTGCCATGGCGACAGCTGTGAGTGTAAGCTTGCTGCAGGTATGACGTGGACGATGATGACATGGAGCTAATGAGGCGGGAGCTCGCGAACCAACTCAGTTTGAATTGGAGCGTGTGCAGTTGCCAGCAGCAGAACGTGGTGACCGCGCCCACGACGAGTCCTGTGTCAAGCAGTTACAATCTGTCTCATGTGTATCGTTTGTCTTTTAAATTTTGTGTGTGTGAACCATGTTCATTAGCTATTGGTATAAATAGTCTGATGTAAGAGGAGCGTGTTAGCGCGTTTGGTTGGTTGTAAACCTCATTGTACTCAGTGTTTGCTAAAGCGAAAAGGGGCGCTGTCACCCTGGCGGTTCCCGTGCTGTTCACTGTGTTCATGCGCGTTCTTGCTGTTTAGGCCTAGCCAGTTTGATCAATAGTGCTGTGATTGTGTTCCTGATTCTAACATTTGGTATCGGAGCCTTAATCACACGCTAATCATCACTAATTCATACCATGAGCGAGCGGAGTGGGAGCGGAGGCGGTGGCAGTGGCGATCGGATCCATTATCCAGCGCTCACTGCAACCAACTACACCAGTTGGAGCATCCGCGTCCAAGCGATCATGGAGGATCAGGGGGTGTGGGAGATCATGGAGCCGTCGGGGGAGACGTCGGGGCAGGATGCCACGGCGGTTGCGGCGGCGAAGGCGAAGGACCGGAAGGCGAAAGCTCATCTGCTGCAGTGCATCCCTGATGACCTGCTGATGCAAGTGGCCGGGCAGAAGACGGGCAAGGAGGTGTGGGATACACTGAAAGCTCGATTTGTAGGTGAAGAGCGAGTCAAGGAGGCGCGGTTGCAGACTCTGAAGAGCGAGTTCGATGCCTTGAGGATGAAGGAAGGGGACTCGATCGACCACTATGCTGGACAGTTGACGGGGATGTCAGTCCGGTATAGCAATTTGGGTGGATCACTCGATGATCAGGCACTTGTGAAGAAACTGTTCGATACAGTGCCTGAGCGGTTCATCCAAGTGGTGGCAGGAATCGAGCAGTTCTATGATCTGAAGAAGCTGTCATTCACAGAAGCAGTTGGGCGTTTGAAAGCTTTTGAGGAACGGATCCAAAGAGGAGGCAGTGTAGTGAAGTCAGAGCCAGGGCAAGCTCTGCTGACCCAAGCAGAATGGGAGGCTTGACAGAAGCGTGCATCCGGAGAAGGATCAGGGAAGAACAGATCCCATGATCGTGGTGGAGGAAGCCGTGGTAGAGGGAGAGGCCGAGGCAGCAGTGCTGGAGGTCGAGGAGGGCATGGTGATGGATCTGTCAAGCGAGATAAGAGCCACATCAAGTGTTTCAAATGCCATCAGTATGGGCATTATGCAAACCGGTGCCCAAGTGAGGAGAAGAAAGATGAAAAAAAGAAAGAAGAGGCTCATCATGCTAGAGCAGTCGAGTTCGAGCCCACTGTGCTGCTAGCAGAGACAGGAGTGATGGGGATGCAGAAGTAGACAGGGGGAGGAAGTCTATTGTCGGAAAACCGTCAGACTGAGTTGCATTTGAATGAGGTGAAGATCTTTCCAGAACTGCATTATACAAGCAATGGTGGATCCTGTGGAGAGGTTTGGTACTTGGACAATGGTGCAAGCAATCATATGACAGGAGATCTGCACAAATTCAAGGACATTGATTCTACTGTCTCTGGTAAGGTAACTTTTGGTGATGGCTCAACAGTTGAGATTCAAGGTAGGGGTACAATTCTATTTCAAGGTTTGTCTGGTAGTCAGTGGGCTTTATATGATGTTTACTATATTCCTAAGCTCAAAAGTAACTTAGTTAGCCTTGGTCAGTTAACTGAGATTGGATATAGAATTTTGATGGATGATGACCTGATTGAAGTAACAGAAAAGTACTCTGAAAGAATGATAATGAAAGTTCAGAGATCATTGAACAGATTATATAAGATTGAATTGAACTGTGTAGAGCCAGTTTGTCTAAAGTCTAGTGTTGATGATGAGTCATGGCTATGGCATGGTAGACTGGGACATGTTAATTTCAATTCCATGAGAATGTTGGTAGAAAAGGAGATGGCAGGGGGTTTACCACTGATAGAGCATCCTGATCAGCTTTGTCAGTCCTGTTTAGCAGCTAAGCAAACTAGGAGCCCATTTCCTAAAATGTCAAGTTGGAGGGCAGATGAACCTTTAGAGTTGGTACATGTTGATCTGTGTGGTCCCATAACACCAGAGACTGCAGGAGGCAATAAGTACTTTATGCTCTTGGTTGATGACTGTACTAGGTGGATGACAGTGTCAATTCTCAAAACCAAAGATCAAGCTAGTGAGGCTTTTGCCAAGTTCAAGGCAGAAGCTGAGAATAGTTTGGGCTACAAGGTAAAATGTGTGAGGTCAGATAGAGGAGGTGAATTCTTGGCAGCTGCTTTCAAGAATATTTGTGAGGAGGTAGGAATTAGAAGACAGTTGACTGCACCATATACACCTCAGCAGAATGGAGTGGTTGAGAGAAGAAACAGAACTGTCATGGAGATGGCAAGATCACTGTTGAAGAGTATGAATGTACCTAGCATGTTTTGGGGAGAAGCAGTGAGACATTCAGTTCATTTGTTGAACAAATTGCCAACTAAGCCAATGGGATATAGAACACCATTTGAGGCATGGAATGGAAGGAAGCCACAATTGGGACATTTCAGAGTGTTTGGTTGTAAAGCACATGTTAGACCAGCTTCTCCTCATTTGAAGAAGCTAGATGACAGAAGTGTTCCTATGGTCTACTTTGGAGTTGAAGAAGGAAGCAAAGCACACAGATTATACAATCCACAAACAAAGAGAATAGTTGTAAGCAGAGATGTGGTATTTGAGGAAAGTGTTGCTTGGGAATGGAATGCTGAATTTGGTCAGAATTCAGATTTTGATGTAGAAAAAACTGTGGAGGCAACAATTCAACCTTTTGTGGTGGGTAACAATGATGCTGATCTTGATGGAGATAGTCAAGCAAATCAACCACAATATGATTCAGGGGGAGTTTCTGATGGATTGCATGATGCTGGATTTGGAGGAGATTCAGTTCAGCAGGGAGGAAATGCAATGTCTGACAATGATCATGGTCAGGCATCAGAAGGGGAAAATTCAGTGAATCATGGAGCAGGCTCAGATCAAGTTGAACTTGATGACAACATGGACATTGACCATGATGATGCACCAGTGAGGTTTAGGAGCCTTGCAGAAGTATATGAAGGTGCAGCAGAGGTGGAATTAGCTTCTGATGCAGAGATAGAAGTGAATGCTTTGTTGGTGGTCATGGAGGAGCCAACATGCTTCCAAGAGGCAGCTGGAAATAGTGATTGGATGGCAGCAATGGACAGTGAGATCCAGTCTATAAACAAAAACAAGACTTGGAATTTAGTTGAGTTACCAGCTGGCCAAAAACCCATTGGTTTGAAATGGGTATACAAGCTCAAGAAAAATGCAGATGGGGAAGTGGTGAAACACAAAGCAAGATTAGTTGCTAAGGGCTATGTGCAAAAGCAGGGAGTAGATTATGAAGAAGTTTTTGCTCCTGTGGCAAGGCTTGATACTGTGAGGCTATTACTAGCTATGGCAGCCAATTGGGGTTGGGAAGTTCATCATCTGGATGTCAAAACTGCATTTTTGAATGGGGAGCTTGTGGAGGATGTCTATGTTTCACAACCTGATGGGTATAAGGTGAAGGGCAACGAGCAAATGGTGTACAAGCTCAGCAAGGCACTGTATGGGTTGAAGCAGGCTCCTAGAGCCTGGAATGTGAAACTAGATAGCAGTCTGAAAAGGTTGGGATTCAGAAAATGCAAGTCTGAACCAGCAGTTTATACTAGGGGTGTTGGGAAGTCAAAGTTGATTCTTGGTGTATATGTGGATGACTTGATTGTGACTGGAGGTGATCCAGGGGAGATTGCAGTTTTCAAGAAGCAAATGACCTCAGAATTTGAAATGAGTGATTTGGGATTACTGTCATTCTATTTGGGAATAGAGGTTGATCAGCAGAAGGACTGCATTGCAATCAAACAAACTAGCTATGCCAAGAAGGTACTGTCACAATTTGGAATGGCAGATTGCAACCCAACAAAGGTACCAATGAATCCAGGCTACAAGTTGTATGATGACAAAGAAGGTAAAGTTGTTGATTCAACTGAGTACAGGAGGATCATTGGTTGTCTTAGATATTTGTTGCACACAAGACCAGACTTGGCTTTCTCAGTTGGCATGAGTAGTAGGTTCATGGAGAGACCCACTGTTATGCATCTCAATGCAGTAAAACAGATACTCAGGTATTTAAAGGGTACTTTGAGCTATGGCTTGGTGTATGCTAGAGAAGAGAAAGAAGAAAGGTTGGTGGGATATTCAGATAGTGATCATGGTGGTGATGCTGAACATAGAAGGAGTACTGGAGGAATGGCATTTTATCTGAATGACAGTTTGATTACTTGGTGCTCACACAAAGAGAAGACAGTGGCTCTATCAAGTTGTGAAGCTGAATTCATGGCTGCAACAGCAGCAGCAATGCAGGCCATGTGGCTTAGAAGTTTATTGAGTGAACTGACAAAGAAGGAGGCTAAGTGTGTGACACTCTATGTGGACAATGTGTCTGCAATTCAATTGATGAAGAATCCAGTGTTCCATGGGAGAAGCAAGCATATTGATATCAAATTTCATTACATCAGAGAATGTGTGGAACGGGGCCAGATCACAGTTAAGTGGATTGGAACCTTGGAGCAGAAGGCTGACTCACTGACAAAGGCACTGGCAGTGGTGAAACTGTCAGAGATGAGATACCTGCTCGGTGTTAGAGAGCTTGAGGTGCATCAAGCTTAAGGGGGAGAATGTGAGTGTAAGCTTGCTGCAGGTATGACGTGGACGATGATGACATGGAGCTAATGAGGCGGGAGCTCGCGAACCAACTCAGTTTGAATTGGAGCGTGTGCAGTTGCCAGCAGCAGAACGTGGTGACCGCGCCCACGACGAGTCCTGTGTCAAGCAGTTACAATCTGTCTCATGTGTATCGTTTGTCTTTTAAATTTTGTGTGTGTGAACCATGTTCATTAGCTATTGGTATAAATAGTCTGATGTAAGAGGAGCGTGTTAGCGCGTTTGGTTGGTTGTAAACCTCATTGTACTCAGTGTTTGCTAAAGCGAAAAGGGGCGCTGTCACCCTGGCGGTTCCCGTGCTGTTCACTGTGTTCATGCGCGTTCTTGCTGTTTAGGCCTAGCCAGTTTGATCAATAGTGCTGTGATTGTGTTCCTGATTCTAACAACAGCGAGCGGCTCAAGGAGCTGCTGCAGCTGAAGAAGGACGACGAGGAGCATGCGCATGGCATGGTAGAGGAGGAGGAGGAGGAGGCGGCGGCGGCAGCATCAGAGGTAGTCATCGTGGAGGTCGTCCCTCGGCATCCTCCTGCTCTGGCCGCTGCACCAGCACCAGCACCAACTTCTCGCTCTGGATCGGCCTCAGCTCCACTCCCACCACCACTTGGTGACGACGGGGTGACCATGGAGGGGGACACCCTGCTGCACATGGTCGCAGCGAGCGGCGACGGCCCGGAGTTCCTCCGCTGCGCTCGTATGATCGTCCGCCACAAGGAGAGGAAGAAGGGCCAGCTGGTCGTCGTCGGCCAGGTCCTGGAAGCGCACAACAACAAGGGCGACACGCCCCTGCACTGCGCCGCCCGTTCTGGGAACGTCAACATGATCTCCTGCCTCGTCGATCTCATCGCCGACGACAACGATGAGGCGGCGAAGAAGGCGGCGTTCCTGAGAATACAGAACTAGTGTGGGGAGACCGCCTTGCACCAGGCGATCCGCGCTGCCAAGAACAATCTGGAATGCATCGACCAGCTGATGGACGTGGATCCAGAGCTGGCCTGCATCCCACGTGAGAAGGGTGCCTCCCCATTGTACCTGGTCATCTCACTAGGTGAAGTGGAGATTGCACTGCATCTGTTTCGCACAAGTGGAGGCAAGCTGTCCTACTCCGGACCAGACGGACGGAACGTCTTGCATGCAGCTGTTTCTTGCGGCAAAGGTAACACAAAAAACAATAACTAATAAGCTACTATAAATAATAAGGTTATTATTAAACTGCTAATTAATATGGAGTACTTGTTTTTGAGGGAAACAGGAGGGGGTGCACCCCCTACTGTGCTTTTTTAATATGGAGTACTTGTTACTTACATACATGCATTCTATATTTAAATTAATGGGTAAAACCTATTCTGGATTAAACTTTGTTTTTCCAAGTACCCCGAAATGTAAACACCAACTCCAAACTAGTACAGACTTTGAGCACTCACAATGTTTTTTGACAGCTGAAGCGTAAGGCACATCTTCCTCCTCAACTGATTCGGTTCTAGTTTATTCTTAGGATACCGAGATAAATTAATCTTATTTGCATTGCAAAATGTAATATGTGGTAGTATAATTATTCATTTTGTATCACTTAAACATTTTTTTAGTATGGCTTTCTTAATACTTATTTGGTCCTATCTTGATGCATGTATCTTAATGCTTAGAACATTATAGGTTTCATCATAACCTTTCATATTAAAATTGGGCAATATAATGGAAGCTCTTGCATAGCATATTCTTATAGCACTAACACTACTGAGGTGGCGGCTTTGCCGAGGGCTCCAGGCTCTCGGCAAAGCCTCTCAGACCCTCGGCAAAGGCTTTGCCGAGAGCAGCTCTCGACAAAGCTGCCTCGGCAAAAAACCGATCGGCAAAGCCTTCTTTGCCGAGAGCCGTTTATCGGGCTCTCGGCAAAGCCTTTGCCGAGAGCCAACGCGGCCCTCGGCAAAGAAAAGGCGCCGTTAACGGGCCCGCTTTCTTTGCCGAGAGCCCATTTGGCTGGCTCTCGGCAAAGAGTTTTATTTTTTTTAAAAAAAATTCTTTGCCGAGAGCCAGTGTGTCCAGGCTCTCGGCAAACATTTTTCTGTTTTTTTTTTAAAAAATATTTGCCGAGAGCCTGGCCAGACCGGCTCTCGGCAAAGAGTTTTCCCAAAAAAAAATTCTTTGCCAAGAGCCAGTCTGGCCAGGCTCTTGGCAAACATTTAAAAAAAAAGAAAAATGTTGGTCGAGAGCCGGCTCTCGGCCAGGCTCTCGGCAAAGCCTGTCCTTTGCCGAGTGCAACGGTCATTGCCCTCGGCAAAGCTGGGAAATGTGTATTTTTGCAGCCATGTTTCTCAGCTTTGCCAAGTGCACTGACCATTGCACTCGGCAAAGGTAGCCTTTGCCGAGAGCAACCCTCGGCAAAGTGAAAAATTTTGGTTTTTTATTTTGATTTTCCACTTCATTACACATATAAATCGCATTCATCACGCAATAACACATTCATCACAAATAAATCACATTTATCACATATGAATCACATTCATCACGTATAAACACATACATCACATGTACATATCACATTCATCACATACACCACGCATATAGCACATTCATCACAATATTTGAACTAAACGAAAGTTAATCATTACAAGTTATCATCGAAACATAATAAGTTTTCATTCTAAAGTTCACAATCTACTAGAGACGACATTTTAAACACAGTCATGGCCAACCTTGCTCTGGCCACCCCGGAGAAGGAGTCCCGCCTTGACCCCCGGGCATGTTCCATCCAGGCGCTTGCGGGTTGTTCGAACCCGCCGACGGAGGCTGCAAAAATTAGATGTCTATGTCAGACAAGCAAATGCAGAAACAAAACACTGAGGAGTCGATACTCACAGGAGTAGAATCCGCGTTCTGAGACGGCGGTGGAGGAGCCATGAGCGCCGCGGGCACCTGCATGCCCTGGGAGGCCATGAACGTGATGAGATCTTGCATCTGCTTAGCTTGGGCCTCCAACCGAGCCTCCATCTGGGACCGCATCTGGGACTCGGCGAGCTTGCGCTCCTCCCTTTCTCTTTCCAGGCGGGCCTGCGATAATACAAAGGGAATGTTAGAACAATGCAAACATTTAAACATCAATGTACGACGAGTAAAACAAAAATAACCTCGAGCTCGGCGACCCGCGACTGCGAAGGCCATGAGTCCGTAGGGGTTGAAACCGTCTGTAGCAAACGCAACACGAACATTACGAGCCTCTCTAGCTTTGTCATGATGAATGCGATCAAAGTGGGCCCATGCTTCACCATCGGCGGGATGTACCATCTTCTCAGGACTGTATCGTGTACCCTGTTTGTGCCATCTCATCTGTTTCGCAGATTCCTCGGTCATGTAGAGACGTTGGATCCTCGGTGTGAACGGCAGGTAACGCAGGACTTTCATGGGGATAGAAAGTTGTCTCTTCAGGCCTTTACCATCGTCTACCTCCATGTATCTCGACGCTTTACACTTCGGACAGTAACCTGCATCCTTGAGATCTTTTCTGAAGAGGATGCACCCATTTGGACATGCATGTATCTGCTCATACGGCATCTTCAGTGCACGAAGCAGTTTCTGTGACTCGTACAGGCTCTTTGGCAATATGTGGCCGTCCGGAAGCATGCTACCAAATAGGGCCAACATACCATCGAACGCTTCTCGACTCAGGTTGAACTGGGACTTGAACCCCATCACACGGCCAATGGCATCCAGTTGAGAAACCGTTGTCCGATCATGAAGGGGTTTCTGTGATGAAGACATCATGTCGTAGAACGCCTTTGCGGTCTTCTCCATCTCCTCCTCCGTACGTCCTGCAGCGTACTGTGCTTGTTGGAAGTCATCTAACAGGTCTGCTACCCCAGCATCAGCATCAAAGTCCTGCAGACGTGGTCGCACCGCCTCCTCTCTCAAATGATGTACTTCACCATGGTTGATCCACCGGGTGTAGTCCGGCGTGAATCCATGGTTCAGAAGATGTTTACCCATGTTCTGCTTGTCTTGCCTTCGCCGGTTCCCACATCTGCTGCACGGGCACAATACTTTCATCTCTCCTCGCCGAGCCGGGCCAAATGCATGGTTCAAGAAAGCATCTGTCTTGTGCAACCATTCATCACTGAAAACACTCTTGCTTCTGCGGTCCGAGTACATCCACTGACGGTCATCCATCCTACTGTCATCCATCCGATTACTTACATCTACATCCAAGTACTTACATCCTATTGTCATCTAATAGGCGAGGATAGGTCCTAATCCCACCCGCGGATGCGTAGACGAGGCTAGTTCCCATTTTCTGCCCCAACCCAAGATAGAATTTCGGCATCACCTCCCCGCTGTTCTCCTGATACACGTCCCTGTAGGGAGAGTGTGTATCCAGAGAACAACAGGGAGGTGATGCCGAAACTCCATCTCGAATCAAGGCAGACCATGGGAACTAGTCTCATCTACGCATCCGCGGGCTGTCCAAGTAACGTGGACAATCCGAAACAAATACAGTTATCGACATGCAGAGATCTGCATACCTTCAACCGTATCTCTTTTGGACGGGAGACGCCTAATTGGGTTCATGGCCTACAACCCTTATCCGGGAGAAGAGGTTATTTATACCTAGGGTGGCGGCGGAGTCAGGCTAGCGACGCAGTGACGAGTCGGTGCTGTGGCAAGGCGAAGCGGTGCAGGCAGACCCACAGTGGACGATCCTGCAAATACACGGAAAAGACTCTTAAAATAATGGCACGCATGGGACCGCCGCACCATAAACCTAGCATCTCACATCGATTGACACTAATCCCAAGCATCCTGATAACACCATGTTCTTAACGTCTACTTCATTCAACAGGTTAAACTGAGGGAAATGAAGCCAGGCATGCTGTCTCGTGAGCTTAAAGATGCTCTTGGTATGCCTGATGGTGCCCCTCCCCCATGGCTTATAAACATGCAGGTTTGTTCTTTTAACCTGAATTCAGCTGTTCTCCTATTGATAATGCCTTTGTCACTGGCTAACTTAAATCGATGTATAACGTTTCAGCGCTATGGTCCACCTCCATCTTATCCCCAACTGAAGATCCCATGTCTAAATGCCCCAATCCCCCCTGGTGCCAGTTTTGGTTATAGACCAGGGGAGTGGGGAAAGCCACCAGTTGATGAGGTATGTTTTCTGTTGAAAGTTTGAAACCTTGCTTTTACACTGTCTAGATGTACTCAAGGTTCCTTTCCTAAGCTCTTGTATTGTTTCTTGCCAACAGCATGGACGTCCACTCTATGGAGACGTTTTTGGTGTTCTGCAGCAGGACGAACCTAACTACGATGTATGTTTCACTTTACGTTTTAGTGGGTAAATACTGCAGAGTTCAGAGCCAATTTAGAAGCAGAACTTATTTGTTTTCTTCAACCTTGCAGGATGAACCTGTTGATCGCAGCAAACACTGGGGAGATTTGGAGGAAGAGGAGGAGGAAGAAGAGGAAGAGGAGGAGGAAGAGGAAGAACTAATGGAAGATGAGGAAATGGAAGACGGAATTCAGTCTATCGATACTATCTCAAGGTGATTTTACTATATTTCTTTCTTTCGTGTTTTGTAGCCCTTGGTTTTCCTTTTCTTTAGTAATGCTGATGCAGTAGACATGTATGCCTAACCTTTTTTTTTTTTGCCTCCAACCAGTACTCCAACTGGTGTTGAAACACCTGATGTTATCGACCTTCGGAAGCTGCAGAGGAAGGAGACTGAGAAGCAGGCAGAACGACCATTGTACCAGGTAACTAAATGATTGTGGTATTGGTGGGGTTTGTGGTATCTTTGTTAGTATTCGTTGCTGATGTTCCTTCCTTGGCTTCTGAAGGTTCTTGAACAAAAGGAAGAAAGGATCGCCCCTGGGACACTATATGGGTCAAGCCATACGTATGTCTCCCTAACCCTAATACCTCTTGCATGTCCCCCCTTGGTTTTGTATCTCATGCCATGTGTGCTCGCTTTACAGGTATGTGCTGGGAACACAAGATAAATCATCGGCTCCGAAAAGGGTGAGTGTTGGAGCTGTACCCCTTTGGGTGCTCTTTGGAACTAGGTCGTTTCCCTGATAGTTGATAATTGATCTTTTTTTTAACTTCTGTTAAATTTGGTGGCAGGTGGATCTGCTTAAGAATCAAAAGTCAGACAAGGTGGACGTCACCATCCAACCCGAGGAACTGGAAGCCATGGATGATGTTCTGGCAGCCAAGTAAGGATCACTTCGCCTGATGTCTTTGTTCAGTTGATATTGTTGGTTGCTTTTTCTTTTTCCTTCTTCCAAGTCAAAACGGTACTGAATTATCCTCTTCCGATAATGCAACAGGTATGAAGAAGCGCGAGAGGAAGAGAAGCTTCGCAACCAAAAGGAGGACTTCAGTGACATGGTGGCGGAGGTATGTACTATTCTGTGACCCAGTGATTTCGTTTATGTTTTGATTTCAATAGCTAGCTGATTGACGAGTGGGCATCATGGACACATGACTCTTTGCAGAATGCTCACAAGAGGAAGCGGAAGCAAGAGAAGGAAGGTAAGTCGAAGAAGAAGGAATTCAAATTTTAAGGGTGATATATATAGGTCTGCAGGGGTGGTTGTATGGTGTGTTGTATTAGGATCCTCGCGGCGATCTTGCAAGCCAACGTCACCTGGCTGTACTGTGAATTTTGTACGCTACTAGTACGTTAACATCCCTTTGACTAATGAAAAAAGAAAATCTTATAACCCTTCCATCTCATGGTCTGCCATACACGGGAGGAATGCCTTACGGTGCTCTTAACCTGCCTGTAAACAATCCAGTGCAAAATGACTGGTCGAACCATGGTAACCCTTTCACTGGGGAACATCTTAATCTACTGCCCAACCTATTGCACAAACAATTATCACTTTCTAATAGCCCAATGCCATCACTCCTATTTTGTCAGCATCAGCAGAGAAAATTGACGACGGGGGCACGGCAAAGGCAGCGGAGTTACCCGTGGACGGCGGCGCTCCGTGGACGGCGGCGCTCCGGGCGAGGAAGCGGCCGGGCGGCCGGGCGAGGACGCGGCCGGGCGGCGCTCCGTGGACGGCGGCGCTCCGTGGACGGCGGCGCTCCGGTCTGCCACGCGGCCAGGCGGCGCTCCGTGGACGGCGGCGCTCCGGGCGAGGACGCGGCCGGGCGACGACGCGACCGGGCGAGGACGCGGCCGGGCGGCGGCGCGGGGGCGGGGGCACGGCCTGGCGGGGGCGAGGGCGCGGGTGAGGGGCGGGTGCGGGGGCGAGAGAGGCGCGGCTGACTAGGGTGAGGGGCGCGCGGGTGGTGGTTTTGATTCAGATATCATCTTTGCCGAGAGCTAGATCAGGCGGCTCTCGGCAAAGAGGTTTTTTTTTATTTTCTTTGCCGAGAGCCCGCAAACCCAGGCTCTCGGCAAAGAAAATAAAAAAATAAAAACTCTTTGCCGAGAGCCACCTGACCTAGCTCTCGGCAAAATATATATAATTTTTAAAAATTTCGTCCGGCGTTCTTTGCCGAGAGCCCCCAAGCCCAGGCTCTCGGCAAAGAGCCTCTTTGCCGAGAGCTTTAGGAGGCTCTCGGCAAAATATATATATATATATATATATATATTTGGATTTTTGCTCTCAATTTTTTCCTGCAGCCTTGATATAGTACTAGGTGGCCATGTTTGAAATTTGGTGTATTTTCCATTCTTCTTGCTATATTTCGCGCATTTTCTTTATTTTCTTGATTTTTTTCGCAAGACGCACATTTGAAGTGCAGGTGCATGAAATAATAAATCTCAGCGATTTAAAAAATGATATCATTCTTCCGAGAGTATTTCAACACCATATCTAGGGACAGACGCGGAAACTCGACCATCTCGTGCACGAGACATAGCGACCAAGTTGTGTAGGATTTGATTTAAAAATATATAAAATGCGAACGGAGTCGGAAAATCATGAAAATAGACGGAAGGCCTTGACACGATACGTAGAGTTTATGGAAATAATTTGGGAATGTTTGGAGCAAGTTGTGACACAAGATGGTTGAAACCCTGAGATCTCCGCATGCGATATCTTGTTATCACATGTGGAGATCTCAGGATTTCAACCATCTTGCGGCACAACTTGCTTCAAACATTTTCAAAATTTTTTTATAGCTTCTACATGCGATGTCAAGGCCTTCCGTCTATTTTCATGATTTTCCGACTTCGTTCACATTTTATATATTTTTAAATCAAATCTCACGCAACTTGGTCGCCATGTCGCGTGCACGAGATGGTCGAGTTTCCGCGTCTGTCCCTAGATACGGCATCGAAATACCGTCGGAAGAATGAATATAATTTTTTGAATCGCTGAGATTCATTATTTCATGCACCTGCAGTACAAATGTGCGTCTTGCGGAAAAAATCAAGAAAATGAAAAAAATACACGAAATATAGCAAGAGGGATGGAAAATACACCAAATTTCAAATCTTGGCTTCTAGTACTGTAGCAAGGCTGCACAAAAAATTTGAGACCAAAAATCCAAAAAAAAAATAGTTTGCCGAGAGCCTTGGTTGAGGCTCTCGGCAAAGAAAATATTTTGCCGAGAGCCTAACAGTAGGCTCTCGGCAAAGATGACGGCGTAAGGGTGCCGTTTGTGGGGTTACGGCTTTGCCGAGATTTTTTGTTTACCGAGAGTCGAGCTCTCGGCAAAGTTTGGCTTTGCCGAGAGCCAGTCTTTGCCGAGAGTCGAGCTCTCGGCAAAGCTTGTCTTTGCCGAGAGCCAATCTTTGCCGAGCGCAGGATCTCGGCAAAAGATTCTTTGCCGAGCGCCCGATATTTGACGCTCGGTAAAGCATATGACGCTCGGCAAAGATACTGTTTCCGGTAGTGTAAGAACATGCTAACCAGTTTTTGTCAATATAGAATACTAGTATAGTAGAATAAACTTTCTCACCATTTTATTTTATCATATATAGGCATAATCGTCTATATAATGAAATTCTAAACCATAAGGAGCCATAAACTCAGCTTTAATCTATCAAGATTCCCTTTGCAGTCATACTTAGAATTGTAGATTGTTTAAAGCCTTATATAATATATTGATTATTGAGGACGGAGTAGTATACTTGAAGTTGGGATGTGTATTAATAATAAATAAATAAATCAAGTGCATGCATGCATGTTGATATGCAGAGATAATGCTGATTGTGGTTTTGGGATGCCTCGAGGGTTGACTGACGATGGCAGTAGTGCTGCCTACGATTTTGCGGTGCCTCAAGGGACGACTGAGGATGGCAGTGGTGCCTATGGTTTTGCGATGTGTCAATGCACAAGTGAGGATGATCAAGGACGACGACATGCGGGCGCGGCAGGATAACGACGATCGGCGGCATCGTGGTGATGCTGCGACGGGTGGCGGTAGTGTGGTAGGCGGCGGTGACGATGCTGATCTCCTGTCGCAGCTGACTAGGCAGCAGGACAAGGAGAACGGGAGCACCCCTCTTCACTTGGCTGCATCCCTTGGTGGCTTGCCGTCGGCAAGGTTACTCCCTTGGCAAGTTCGGCCACCAGCACCAGGGGCAGCGACCAGGCTGCTGCCGGAAGCTAACGAGTCCACGGCATATCAGCCGGACAAGAGGGGGATGTAACCCCATACACGTCGCTGCAGCAGTCGGCAGCCTCGACGTCGTGATGACCCTGCTGGGAAGGTGCCCAGGATGCGCCACCCTGCGGGATGCCAAGGGAAGGACGTTCCTCCACGTCGCGGCAGAGGAGGATCGCTACCCGGTGGTGGACTATGTGTGCTACCAGAGCCGGAGCCAGAGCAGGCGGCGGCACAGGATGAGCCCTGCTGATGCTGCAGTTGCAGCGTTGTTGTCGTCCATCCTGAACGCGCAGGACATGAACGGGGACACCCCGCTGCACCGCGCTGTCCATGCTGGACACCGTGGAGTCGTCCCACTAGTACACGGACGTACTATACAGGCGGTTGGTAACTATTTATTCTGGTGTTTTTCAGCACCGTCTGCGCTGGAGGCCAGTAGAAATAGACCAATTCCACAGGCGGTTGCTTGTGAACCGCCTGTAGAAATGAATTTCCACAGGCGGTTCACTTAGCGAACCGCTTGTACAAAAAATTCCCGAAAAATCCCGAAAATAAATAGCAAAAAAAGATTTTAATTAGGGGAGGACCCGAAAATAAGTCGCAAGTTACGCAATTTTTCGCGCAAAAATCACGTGCCACGCTCCTAGTGGGATTCGAACCAACAACCTCGGCTTCGCGCGGAACCTCCTCTACCACTACACCACACACTCACATGTGTCCATATACCCTTTCGGTTCCCCACATATTATACAAATCCGTGTGTAATTTGCTTGTTTGAGGTCCTAAACGATTTCAAATTAAAAAGTTGTCAACTACAAAGTTTCATAACTTTTCGAGACGAACAACTTTCGTATTGGTCATTTCTCAATCCGAGGTCGTTTACAAAATTTGAATTTAAAATTTGAGACCATTCAAACGTAGTTTTCGTTGACAAGATGATTTCAAATTAAAAAGTTGTAATTTACAAAGTTTCATAACTTTTCGAGACGAACAACTTTTATTTTGGGTGTTTTCTCATCCGAGATTGTTTGAAAAAATCGAATTTTAAAAAACACGGGTATTTCTAGTGGCAGATTTCTTAACGAACCGCCTGTAGAAATGAATTTCTACAAGCGGTTTGTTAAGACAACCGCCTGTAGAAATGTCTTATTTTCACAGACGGTTGTCTTAACAAACCGCCTGTAGAAATCCATTTCTACAGGCGGTTTTAGTCTTGGGGTCCACCGTTTCATTTCTACTGGCGTGTGATAACTAAAACCACCAATAAAAAAAAGCAGGCGCCGGAAAAAAAAACATCTTTCTAGTGTCCGGCGCCTTATCCGGAATCAGCAGGTGCACCTGGATGTACCCAACAAGGTGGGCACGAGGCCTGTTGATGTTTCATGGAGCATGTTGCCTTTAACGGCTTATTACGCATGGGTAAGTATAAGTACGTAGTAGTAGTACTCCATCCAGTTACTAATAATAATAATACAGATCGATCGATATAGTACGTGTAGTTATTCATTCATATGTTCTTTGCAGGATCGAAGAATACATATAAGAAGATCACTGTTAGAAGTGGGAGCTCCCTATGGCGAGAGCCGGGGCGACCTCTTCCATGAAAAACGCAAAGAGATCCTTCCCAAAGGGGACAGGGAGAAAAAGATGTCGGACGATCTAACGAATGCAGCGCAAGTCCTGGCCATTTTCTCCGTGCTCATCACAACAGTGACATTTGCATCGGCTTTCACGCTGCCTGGAGGTTACCGATCGGCCGGCGACGGTGGTGGTGCCGCCGGCACGGCAGTGCTCGCCGGGAGCTACGCTTTTGATGCGTTTGTCCTCTCCAACGGTCTGGAATTCCTCTGCTCTTTTTTTGCTACCACCAACCTGCTCTATGCCGGGGTGGCTTATGGGACCCTTGAAAACCGCTTCCGCCTTATTAACGGTGCATACGGCCTCATGTGGTGCTCTGGAAGAAGCCTGGTGACCGCGTTTGCCCTGGGGCTCTACGTCGTGCTGCCTCCCGTTGCACGCAAGATTGCAATAGCCATCTGTGTCTTGATGATTCTTCTTGCAGTGGGGATCCTTAAAGACTCGGAAGGCATCAAGTCTTTCCAATTGATCCGTCCTTATGGAAGAAGACGAACACGCTGGTCAGCTCGATACCTTGTGCTAAATTAACTATGTTGTTCCTTTCTTTGACCACTTCTGGTCCTTCATAATAATCTTCGGCCTCCCAGCAATTCGCAAGTGGAAAACATAACAACTAGCAGCATATATATATACACATACTGCGGGCAGCAGCCAGCAGGTGCCAAGATGCATGAGAGCTTATATATATTAGCTCAATTGATGTCAAACTAATTAATTGTCCACGTTATATGCGCTCCGGCAGTCATCTTTACCTCTTGATGTTCCTCCTGCTAGCTAGTGTAATAAACTAGCTAGCGTTGTTGTACTAATTTATATCATCAACAATTGTTATAATTTTTTAGCAATAATAAATTAAAAAAAATGTGTGTGATAAATGATTGACACTTGTGTTGAGAGGTTTGGAGCTTTCGGTGGTGCATATATAGCATGTTGCATGATGTGTGCATGATTATACTTTGGCTAACTCAAAGGTATTGGAGGAACATGTCTTTTGGCGAAGCCCACATCTTCTTTTTAGAAGATCTCGTGGGAATACCTCTCACCATGAATTACACAGGAATGCTATATCTCACACTAGGTGAATCCTTAACCCTTCATTCTCTTACAAATACTAGCTAGGGAATGTTCTTGTAAATCTTGGTCAATACTAGGTATATAAGCAGTGATTTCAAATCAAGAGTTTGATCATACTTTGGCAACTTTACATAAGGCAGAGTTAGTTTTGCTCTATTGCTAAGTATTTTGAACAAATTGGTTTATAGGCCACCAAAAACATTGGTCCAGCGACATGACATAACACTAAGAGCGATGACAGCAAAAGAAAGAAGCATTAGTCGGGCTAGAATTTTTGTTTATTAATTTATAAAATATATAGATACATTTTCAACGAGTACATGGTTGTACTCGTCCACAAAGATAATACACCTAAAAATAATCCTCTCAGAGCGAGGATGCTGGTTGCCTTGGTCTCTTCAGAGGAGGCCCGTCATCATTCATCGTCCTCGGGCTCGTCCTCGGGCTGGTCGTCATCCTCATCCTCCTCCTCCTCCTCGTCCTCCTCCTCCTCAGTGTCCACCTCTTCAGAGCTCCAGTCAGGAATCAAATTAGGATCCATGTACTCCCTGGAGGCCTTCTCAGACGATGAGTCGTAGTTGGGAAGCTTGAAAAAACTATCCGCCGATATGGTTCTAGTCTGATGGAAAGAAGGAGATGAACAAGGAAGATGGTGGTTTCAGAGAGCAGTGGACTTGAAGAATATGTAGAGCAGGGGGGTGATGGTAGTTGGGCATTGGGATGCACTCTCACTGACTCACGTTCAATATTTACCGCCAGTAGATCAAACGGTCGTTGGGTAGGTCCGGCGGCCATATATAACGCGTATCTCAGTCGGCTTGGCGTTCCAAACGACGGTGGAATTCAACCCCACTAGCACCGCCGCATTGATGGTTCAACCATGCCAGTTTTATTCCTTATGTGGCCTCCCCATCGGTCAAACCGATGATAGAAGTATCACACCGTCGCTTCTATCGCTACGACAATGAAAGTGACGATAGTGGTATCTCAATCTATAATAGTGTGGTCTAAAACCCCCTTGGTGGGCCTGGTTTTAGAAACAGGGTGATTCGGTTTTCACCAGGTTTTGTTGTTCTACCCATGCTTTTGCTCGTTTGACTTCTATATCATCTTAGTCCTTGTTCGAAAGGTTTAATAGATATGTTCGCCTGGTTCTTCAGCACTACTTCAGTAGTACTTTTTAGCGAAGGAACATTGTTTTTCTTTAAGCTAATAAGTAACCATTAACTCTTCTACGAGTTTACATAATCCACTTAATTCAACGGGAATTAAAACTTAAAACACCAACCACCACTACTATCAGTACCTCTAGATATGAATTTCAAAAGCAACAAATCTATAAGCACATGATTTAAGGTTCTTCTCCAAGAGAAACTTTAAATGTTCTAATTTCTATCCATTCTTACATGTCTAAGCTTCAATGCTTGACATTTAGCAGCTTCATGCTTGCTCGATCCTTCTAGGAGTAT
>CM039617.1:945414-979468 GCA_022457205.1 Saccharum spontaneum | reverse complement strand
TGCTATACTAGAGATCTAGTTGATGTGGTGGCTCTAGGGCTTGATCAGAGACTCTCCTCCTGAGATTAGGGTTTGAGGAATTGAGAATGAGGGAGTGCCTCCTCCAGGGGCCAGGGGTCCTGCTTATATAGCCCCCTCAAGTGAACGTGGGCCGTCGGATCAAACCGACATTAACCGCACGGTTTTCCTTGATCCCTTAGGTCGGTGGAGCATAATCCGCGAGACGGAGCCTGATTGGCTCTCAAGCCAGGGCGGGCGCCCTAGGGAGCAGGGCGGGCGCCCTGCCTCCGGGCCCGTTCGGCCTCCCGTTCGATCTCGTGGCTTCTGGAGTCTTCTAGATGATAGAAAATCGGTGAACACGTTATTATCTCTATGTAAACCCGACGTGTGGGCCTTTCCTCCGTATTTTCTGATAACCCCCTGCAGAAACAGACAAACACCAAAACTCGCGGAATTCTGTCAGATAAAACCCTAAGTCTAGGTGTTGGTTGCATTTGGATCCTTTTCTTTATTTATTTGGTAACTATAGTTGGTACTTAAGGACCGTCAACAAACTCTCAGGCATATCTTCAGTGTACGAGGGAGGGGTGGCACAAACATGGGCGGGGAACGTTACAGTGGACGGAACTACTGGGTTCATCTAGAGAAAGTTGAGTGCAGTTGCAATGTCCCTCAGATCATGCATGCTCCTTGCTCTCACATGGTCACGGCCTGCAGGATTCGCGGATATGACTACACCACTTTGCCATATATGTCTCTCTTGTATCTCCGTTCTAACACCCTTTGTATTTGGGAGAAGAGCTTTGTTGACACCTCTAACGTCACCTAAGCTAGGTTGTCATCTCCAGCATGACACTAAAGGTGCTGGTACTAAAATATGCAAATGCTCCTCTGAAATAAATATGAAATCCGCAAGCGCACAGATAATACCGATGTAGCATTTTAATCGGGAGTAATCCAGGTATCGTTATTTATATTTTTACCACTGGGAAGGGATGCAAAGGATAATGAGCAATGAGCATCACTGCATGTGATAATGGAGAGCATAACCATGTCTTTATCGATCTTCTCATACAGGGTAAGTGTCACAAGATAAATAATATATATATGAATAAAGAATAATAAGAGATAACTGATAAGCACACAACCACATATAATGATAAACATCTCAATAGATTACTCTAAGCATATATCACTAGCATGGATTAGGACGAACTATAAGGATAAATCCTAAGTTATTCTAACTATACAGTCAAAGCATATGAAGATTAGTGCAATTACACTTGGCAATCATGGCAAGAAAAGGTTATATCTACACATAGTGATATTACTAAGGAAGATAAAGAACATAGCCGTCACTTCCCTGTAATAGTTGTGCTCTGCCTGCGCTGTACTCGGGAGGTGGACTACAAAGGACTCAACAGGACTATCACTCCCGCGATCTACCACATGGTCTGGAATATAGGGTGCAATCGCAGGTAAATACGGTATAGGCACCATGCCTACACAAAGCGCTATACGATCCTATACTTAAATATAATTCTGATCGAACTATGCCAAACATATAATCAAAGTAGACTAAGAACAATATAATTGAGAACATAATCAAATATAGCAAATTCATATCCAATATGATAGAATAGACTAAAGTCATATTCATACAAATGATGAACTAGATGAATAATATAAGAACAAATACAAAAGTAGGAGAGAATTACCAAGTATTCTCTTGACAGATCCGGAAATCAAGCAATGCTTGGCTCCTTCTAGTTCTAATCCTATGTAGCTATGCTAAACTAGAGATCTAATTGAGATGGTGGCTCTAGGGCTTCTCTGAATGAATGGAATGAGTTCTCTCTCTAATGAATTAGGGTTTCTCCTAGGGCCAGGGGCCTTCCTTATATAGCCGTTTAGGAAGCACCACAGCCCTTGCATCAAACCGACCTTGATAAATGATTATTATTGATCCTCAAAGGCGGTGGAGGCATGATCCAGGAGACGAAGCCTGATTGGCTCTGCAGGTGGGGCAGGCGGCCCCACCCATTGGGCGGCCGCCCGGCTTCCAGGCCCGTTTTGCCTCCCGTTTGTTTCCAGAGTCTTCTCGTACCTTCCAGATTACAGAAAAGTTGTGTGTAGCCCTTTTGTCTTTATGTAAACCTGACATGTGGGCCTCCTTTGATTATTTTCTGATAACCCTCTGTAGAAATAGATATTCACCAAAACTCATGGAATTCTATCAGTGTAACCCCTATATCTAGATAGTATTCATGTTTAGGTCTTTTCTCATGCTATGTTGATGGTTAAAAATGATATTTATCTACCGTCAACAAACTCCCCCAAGCTTACCTTTTGCTCGTCCCTGAGCAAAGATAGACTCAATGATGGATCAGGAGTTGCTATAATACTTTCACGCCTTACAGGTACACATGCGTTCAAACAAGAACTCTCCTCCAGATTAGAGTGAACTATTCTGATAAAAATCTCACTCATATTACCTTCCACCATGGGGCTTGTAACCGTCACTTGGGTCTTGAGTAGTTGAAAGACAGAACGGTCAAGTCAAGTGCCATGTTTCAAGCTCTTTGATCAACTATTATTCTGGAGTTTTGTAAGATTTTCAAAATAAAACTCAGAGATTCCTATGTATGACCCTTCCAATTCCCTCCTTTGTGATATTTCTAGATCCCCCCAAGGCAATTATGGTGTATGTCTTTTCTCTCCTCTCAAAATATGTGGTATTTTTGGAAACATAGAAACATTATGCCTTCTCTCTCACCCTACTTCTAATAGGCTTATGTGGAGCTCATAGGTGGGGAGATAGTGAAACATATATTGCATAATCAAAACTATGGATCCAAAGGAACGAGTCATAAAGTCAAATCAAGATATGCATGTGTATAGGCTATATGGTAGGTGGTGGTAAATAGATAAATAGACAATAGGGTAGAAACGGTTATAAGGGGTAAAGGAATGATGATGGTGAATACTTAGCTCCTTTAAGAAATTTCATATACCCCTCTTAGAAACTTGAAGATTTTGAGAAAAACTTGGGCTGCTAAATCTCTGTTTATTTTGAGTGGGACATTTGTCCTCTTTTTTGTTTCTTTCTTTCTTTCGTTCTTTCTTCTTTTTTTCATAGAATACCCAAGCCTCTTTTGGAACATAATAAACATGAGGTAGCATAACTGGATGTTTGGAGCTTTATTGGCTAGCAAGGGATAAAATAGATAATAGGGATATTTTTGGACAGTTCACTCCTAGTATAAGAGTAGAACTATTTTCTGGGTGGATCCGAATGGAATATATGTGGATTCGTACTTCCAGGGTAGAAGCAGCATATATAGGTAGAGTGTATAGGTGGATCTTGATTTTAACCGCATGACCAGTTCCTAGGGATCGACACAGCCTGACCATACTAAATACTCACAAATAGTAAATATGAAATTAAGGCTTCCTAATCTATAAACATGTATATGGCTGTGGTAGGAATTCAAACTCTCGCCATACATAAACTCATCATGTAGCACGTTAATTTTTAAAAGATAAATTCTCTAGAACTCTAGTATCTCTAGGAACATGATAGATGGCAGCTCAAAACCGTCCCATATTATATCCGTCAACTACCTAGACTTAGATCAAGCATTCGCTACCCACAAGTTCAGGTTTAGAGCAAATCCTAAATCAAAACCATTGTCTCCAAAACTCGAGAGAGCCCATGGTTAAAAACTAGGTATTTGAAAGGAATTACGGTAGAGCAACTATTCATCATTTCTATATAAGAGTTTATTCTAGGGGTTCACTTGGCAAGATGAAACTTAGCACACTCTCCTATATTTATTTATCAAACTTAAAGATTATACAGAAAGCATATATATATAAGAAAATATTTATTTGGGTTTTTATAGGTTATGCATCTTTTTATTTGTTTCATATATCAAAGAAAAAATAAGTAGGTAAGAAAATACTTAGCTGGATACATGCGGGATGCTCTCCACCAAGCTGAATATTGACATAGTCTTGCTTGATGAAGCAGGCAGACAATGAAGTTGTACTTCCCTCATCAGAGTGCTCATGATGATGATTGTTGAGATATCACTCCGACAGGGGACAGATTGTCCTTCTGTCTGTTTGCTTTCCTTGATCCTTCAAATTATGTGAAGATCAAATAGACAACAAAGTTTGTGGAACTTGATTAAGTGTTAGTGATAAACCTCTAAGCCTCTAGAACCTTTTAACAGATGTATCTTTCTAGCAGGATCTCGTGTTGCCATATTTTTATGCTTTTATATTTATACTATGTAAGGAATTATAAAGGATGATGAATGCTTCTTTATTTTATTTTTTATGCCACCACAGCAAATAGACTTATGGGTTTTATGCCACAAATTTATTTGCATAGGGCTTAGTAATTTTATGATATAATGCAAGACATATTTATTTTCTTTCCTATGCAAAAATAAAGTGTAACTAAACATGTGATAAAGGAAAGTTAATATGGTGCATAAAATTAAATGCAGAACTAAAGAGGAAAATATTGATAACTACCAAGTTACCTCTTGGCGTAGTGTTCGGTGATTTGGGTCCTGCGAACAGGACCTCTTGTTTGCTCTAATCATTCTGGGGCACCTCGGATGGATCGAGTGGTGCCCCTGCTTGTGTTGAATCTGATGTTGAATTTATTTTTACTTTTCATACCTGTTTTGTTGGTGGGGTTGACTTTGAGGAGGAAGCTTGCTTTTATGTCTTATCTTCTTTGTTCTCCATGGTGACTGGGTCACTCTCTGTTAGCGGTACAACTTCTCTCTCAGGAGATGTATTGTCTTCAGGAAATCGATCTTCATATTTTGATACCTCTCCTTCATAGTCAGCCCACCCATCCTTGGGGATCTGATTCTTCTAGATGCGGTTACGGCGCCTTCTTCTGGTTCTGTTCTTCTTGGGTTCTTCGTCAACTATATAATTACTATTGAAATAGCGGCATACCTTCTCTGAGGGGGAATTGAAAATGCACTTCTCCTGTTGCAATGTAGATGATGGCCTTGGTGGTGCTCAAGAATGGTCTCCGTAGGATGATCGGTGGATCATACTCATCTTCTCCTATGTGGATAACTATGAAGTCAGTCGGGATGAAGTGGTCATCAATTTGTATGAGGACGTTCTTAGCTATTCCGTCCACGAAGCGAAATGATTGGTCCACCATCTGTAGCTGCGCATAGGTTGGGTCTAAAGGCATAGTACCATATAGATATTCATAAATTACCTTGGCCATTATGTTGACGCTCGATCCAGTGTCACAGACAGCTTTCTGAAAGGAGCTCCTATTGATTGTGCATTCAATGGTTGGGACACCTGGGTCATCTTTCTTGAGCAGGTATGGAGACTTGAGCTGATGATCATGCTCTCTGTGGACTGCAGTGATCACTCTCGCTGATTCCATCTATTGTGGCTTCTTGTTCTTGTTCCTGTTATTGTTCCTTCGATTGTTCTTCTTCTTTGGCTCATAGGGATGTTGAGGGTGTGCAGGGAACTACAACACTCTGTCCTTGAAGAAGAATGACTCTCTTTTTCCTTTGATATTGAAACATATCTTGGCAGTGTTGGCATACATGATAGCTCCAGTGGTGTTCAAGAACAGTCGTCCCAAAATGATGGGCGACTTCTCATCACCACTTGTCTCTATTACCACGAAGTTTGCAGGAACATACGAGCTGCCTACTCGTACACATATGTCTTCTAGGATTCCCTTGGTGTAGCAAAGTGACTGATCTGTAAGCTGCAAGCACATGGTTGTATATAATAAAGGATAATTAAACATTTTATCATAGATCACCTTAGGCATGATGTTGATGCTTGCACCGAAGTCACAGATAGCTTCGTTGAAGTTCACACTTCCAATGGAGATCGGGATGACAGGTCTTCCTGGATCACCTTTCTTGATTGGCAGAGTCTCGTTGTTCTATCCTTTGGAGATAGGGTCACTCTAATAACTTTCTGCATTAAATATGTCTACAAGATTTTCAGTTTCTAGATCTTTCGGTTGTCCTAGAATTTTACCTTGGTTAGCAGAAACAATATTGGCAAGATATTGCAACTGAGACTCTAGCATCTTATTAAAGCTGAGTTGATTCTTAATAGCAATAGAAAAGCTATCAATTCTGTTATCAATTGTTTCTAATGTTTTATCATTGGATGCTAATTTCTTTGACAGGCTATCCATTAATTTTCCTTGATTAAGCACTAATCTCTCAAAGGTGGTTGATTAAAAAAATTATTACCTTGATAATTACCTAAGTAGTTAGGCCTTTACTGTTGATTCCGGCCTTAGTTGTTGTTGTTGAGGTAGTTCACATCCTCTTGTAGTTCTGGGCAATTGCTTTTTGAATGCCCAGTGTCTCCACACTCTTCACAAGTCATGCGAGAATCATGGATGTGCATGACTTCCTTCTTCTCGTCGGCTCTCTCATCGAGCCTCTTCATAAGTAGGTCCATCTTGGCAGACAGCATGTCTACCTCCTTTAGCTGGTGCATACCTCCACCTCTCTTGCGGGTTTGAGTTCTTTCTTCATTCCAACCTTGGTTGGATGCCATTTTCTCCACAAGAGTTGTTGCTTGATTGATTATAAGTGATAAGAATGCTCCTCCAGCGGCAGCATCCATAGCCTTGCGGGTACTATTAGTGAGCCCGTGATAGAAGATGTGCATAAGTAGCCAATTCTCCATTCCATGATGATGACATTCTAGAATGTAGTCTTGAAAGTGCTCCCATGCTTCTAGGACTGACTCATCATGTTGTTGCTGTAAACTTGATATCTTCCCACGAAGAGCATTTGTCTTGCCCATGGGAAAGAACTTCGTCAAGAAATTGGTGGAACAGAGTACCCACGTAGTATTCTTCTCCTTATTCGCATAGAACCACTACTTTGCTCTCCCCAAGAGTGAGAATGAAAAGAGGCGAAGTAGTATGGTATCTTTGGGGACATCCTTGATGGTGAAAGTGCTGCAAATCTCCAAGAAGTGTTGGAGATAAGCACTAGCATCTTCATGTTCCTTCCCACAAAATTGACTGGCTTGCACCATGTTGATCAACGCCAGCTTTAGCTCAAAGTTTTGCTCGATCTCTGCCGCAGGTCCAGTCCAGATGTTAGCTGTAGTTGGAGCTGAGAACTCGCGGAGTGACTTGTTTTCCATAGCGTCGAACTCTGGTGTTAAGTTTTGAACTATGCTTGGTCGGCCTTCCGAATCAGAGAGTGGAGCTTCAAGCTGAGATGATGATGATGTGTCTGCTTGAACTCTTGGCTCTTGCTTTTCTGAACAATAATTCTGGATTATCGATGAAGTTGTTTGGATGGCCAAACCTGATGATTTATTACCCTACATAAAATACACAAGTAGACAAAACAAGGGTAATCCTATAGAGAAGGGTTAGTAGAGCAGGTTTCCTCAATCCCATTAGTGGATGCAAGTGATGGCTCATTATCCTTTGAATAGCAATTCAACCTTCCTCGGCAACGGCGCCAAAAATGCTTGTTGACACCTCTAACGTCACCTAAGCTAGGTTGTCATCCCCAGCATGACACTAAAGGTGCTAGTACTAAAATATGCAGATGCTCCTCTGAAATAAATATGAAATCCGCAAGCTGGGGTAGCGCGGTCCTAGCGTGGACGTATAGATAGCTATGCGTTGCTTGACGCCGCACTTCAGGGTTTGGGTCACTTGGTGGTTGCTCCTACCTCCTGCAGATCTAGATTTGGGAAGGTGGCCCGTGGGGTGGCCCCTACTAGACGGTTTGCTTGTAAGTACTTCAATACGAAACTTACTACAAAAGCATGGCATAGGATGATATTACGAATAACTAATTCATTGTCGTGTACAATGCAGGTTTGGGAAGGCCAGGATACAATGCCTACTGCCCTATGGACTTGGAATGAAGCAGAGCAGGTTATAGGGAATGCGCGGTGCAATTACCGGGAGTTCTTTGACTTGCTGGATGTCCTAACACAACACCAGGTCATGCTCGTAGTAGTCATAAAGGTTTTGGGTCATAGTATTTTCACAATCTCAGAAGCTAACTCAATTTTCAATTGTTTAGGTCTGTTGGTGTCCTTGGGATTCTGCCGAGCTACGGGGGTACCTTACTCCCTGGGCTTGGCAAGAGTCCTACGAGTTTCGGTGAGACGTCCCACTGATTTTCTTCCACATGGTGGAGATCCACTTGCCCATCAGGGTTTGCAGACAGTTTGGCAGACGTACGGGCATGCCACCACCTCTGTACTCCACAAACTAGAAGTTGCATAGGTGCATTTTCATTTTGAAACAACTATACACTTGCGATGTGTGTGTGTTAAAACTAAATATGGTTTTGTTGCAGGGTGGACCGCAGGCTGAGGTACAATGAGAAGGATTGGCATGTGACGCACTTTGAGTTCATCCAACAGTGGGAGACTAGGGAGAAGATGCCAGTCACTGCTGGTCCACCACATGACCAGCTCACCTTCGATGAGTACCTACGGTGGCTTCACAGGTCCACCCGTACACATATCAAGCCACCCTACACGGACCGCGCAGTTGGCGATGACTCATAGGATGACGTCATTGCGAACGTGTACGACGAAGCAAATAGGGAGGAGACACAGCCACAGAGAGCCCCGCTTGAGAGATACGTGGTAAGATGCTCGAATGGTTGTGTTTGGCCTCCATTTCACATTCACTAAGTGTAACAACAAGGTGCAACCTTGTTTCTATATACAGGCCACATAGTTGTCAAGGATGTCCAACGAAGCAGCGTTTCAACTGCATGAGTCCAGAAACGAGGGCCCAAGCGTGCTTGAGACATTTGTGCATGTAAGCAACAACTTCTCAATCATGAATTTGTTCGTACAGTCTAAAAGGTTGTGCAAAATATCTTAACTGTAACACATGTGTATGCAGAAAATGAGCAAGAGCTTGAGGAAGCTAGCCCAGAAGCTGAGCTGCATGCACACTCCGTGGGAGGCGCCCGATTACCCCTCACACTCATGTGGCTCAGCTACCTCTTTGAGGACACCAGCAGCCTCTTCGGACCCCGTGATAGGGTCCACTTTCGGCACGCGTACACCCCCACACTATAACAACCCAGAAATTTCCAAGAAACAAAAATCACAATTACAAAATTTTTTCCTTCTTATGTTCTTTGTATTGTTAATTAAAAATAGTCAAATTTATTTAATGAATTGCACTTAAATGAATATGTAATTATAACCTTGGAAAATGGTTGGAAACCAAAAATATATTTAGCAGATCCCATTTTGTTATATAAGTGGAGGCAATATATATATTTGTTTACATACAAATGCTTGGCACAATTAAAATGGAGAAAACACTAAATAGAAAAGCTTTTTGAATAAATCAAAAAAGGAAAAAGAGCCCTCTCGGCCTACCCCACCAACCGGCCCGGCCCAACTCGCACGCCCGAACCCACACACGCGCACACCCGCGCGTGGACCGGCCCAGCAAGGCCGCGGTCACCCGCCGCGCCACATCCACAAGACGCCAGGGCGTCTTCATCTCTCCCCACGTCACTGACGAACGAGACCCACCCGTCATCCCTTTCCTTGCTCCCCATCCTCTGCTTCGATCGGGAACAGAGACAAAGAGGGGACAGGGTCACGCCCCGCGCGAGGGAGGGATTCCCTCAGATCCCTTTGCTCTACCATGCGCGCCAAGGAACAGCCCAGCCCCATTCTTCAGCCGCTCACGCTTGCCGGTCACACCCCAAGCGCACGCACCGTGAGCCGCGCGCGCCTACGCCATGGCCCACGGCCGCAACCGCCTCTGACACCAAGCCAGGCTAGCGACAGCACGAGGCCGAGGATGAGCGCCACGCCACCCCAACACCCACTGTGACCCTTTGGATGAGCGCCACGTAGTCTCCCTTGTCGCATCGCCATCCGCCTCGCCATGGATGACCTCGGGGTATAAAATCCCCCAAGCCGAGCCCTAGCTCCTTCATCCACCACATCGCCGCCTCTGGTGGCCTCGCCTCCAACCGCACCGCGCTGCAAGGGGAAGGAGAGAAGGAGAGAAGAGGAAGGAGGTGGAGAGGGGACCGAAGACCCGAAGCCGATGCCGCCGTCCGAGCTCACCGGAGAAGAAAAAGGCACCGGTCATCTTCCTCTCCACCACCGGTCTGCACGGCATGGCTACCGTTCGACACCGCACCAACTCACCCTGCACCACCATCCTATCGCCACCGCCAGCTCTGGTGAGCCGCCATGCTTGACCCCCTCTCATCTAGTTAGCCACCATCGTGATCACCGGGCACCACTTTGCCATCTCTACACCGGGGACGATCAAGAGGGAGCCCTGACACTTGCACCCTGCTTGCACATGCACACGCACACCTGCGAACCCAGCCACGGACCGCATCACGCATAGAGCGCCTAGGAACACCGAGGGACAGCGTGACGCGGAGCGCGCCCGCCATGGCTAGAGCTCACCATGGCGAGGTCCCGTTCTTGCCGTGTTAGGCCGGTAGAAGCAAGGGGAGGAGGGCTATCTCGTTCGCCTTGGCAGAGAACACGTCGCGCGCTTCAAGAAGGGGAAAGGAAGCTAGGAGGGGCGCTGGTCGCGTTCGCCTCACCGACGAGGTTGTGCACCGGAGCACCACCGTACCGAGGCCGCTCTACACCACTCTGGCCACCTTGTTCAACAAGAAGAGGCCATCGAGTTCCACTGTGATGACGCGAAGGCAGCCGTGTAGTAGGAAGATGGCGAATCGACCCTTGTAGCGGCCGTAGTCGCCTCACCACCGCTCGTCGGTGCGGCCGAGCCGCCGCTACCATGGAGACCCTCTCTAGAGATCCCAATCCGCCGCCTAGACCCCACTATTGTGATCTTGGAGAACGTGCGAGGCCGTAGAGCCCACTAGAAGTCGTTCTGAGCCACCACCGGGCGCTAAGCGCGGGAACTCGCCACCGGCGTAGCACCGTCGGGAGAAGCAGGGGGGAGGGGCACTCGCGGAGCTGGTCTCTGCACTTGGTGCACATGAACCGTGAGAGAGAAAAGGAGGGTGGACGCGGTCCACCGTGAACCCTATGGTCTTCCATGCACCGCACTCACACGTCCACCGTGAGCCACACCCCGTGGACACGAGCCCGATCCAAAACCCTGGAGGCGGCGTGGCAGCGCTAGCGCTTGCCACGTGGCGGGCCGGCCCGGCCCAGACCGGCCCAACCCGGCCCGTATCTAGCCCTGACCCGGCCCACCGAGGCCCGGTCTCGGCCCGGTCAAAGTTGACCGTTGACCGTTGACCAGTCAACGGGACCCACATGTCAGTGACTCGTTCTGTTCCAGCCAATCAGACGCTGCCACGTGTCACTGCCAGGAATTTCCTTTTCTTTTTCTTTTTCAGAAAATCATTTAATCTTTAGAAATTCATAACTAATTCATTTTAACTCAGAAAAATACCAAACCAGTTTCTAAATTTTTCTAAAAATGAGCTCTACGTCTTAGGCTTGTGTTTGGGTGCATTTCGATCTTTTGAATTTCTGTTGCTTCTTTGTGCACCTCTATAGGAGTCGTTAATGCGACTCTACGTTACGTTTAACAGAGCCGGAGGACCTGCCGACTGAGGAGTACGACCCCGACTACAGCGAGGACTTTTACGCATGCAAATATAGAATTGCTAGCTGTTGACATCGTTTTTAGCATGTGTCAAGGTAATTAGGAAGGGTCAATCAACAAAGGAAAGATTACCGTGTGGATTGATAGCCAAGGAGAATAGGTTTGTTTTTTGAGTGGTGGCAGCATATGGATTTAACTTGAAGGGTTGCCGATGAGGTTAAGGGTATTGTTGCCGATGCCAATGAAAGACGGATGTACCGATGAAGACTGCAGCCGATGAAACAAGGAATGTACCGATGGAAGGAGCTTGAAGGCTGCTGCCGATGGAACAGGGACTGTAACGTTAAAAAGGAGGTCGATGAGAGCACCATCGTGATTGAGGCGGACTATAAAGTAAAATATGTGTTAATTTCCTTGTGTGCGTCTAGTAGAGTCTGAGTTGTATCAAAGTCATATTTTTTCCTTAGATTTGGATTTAGTGTCCTAGTCGTATTTGGTTATGTTTCTATAGATCAGGGTATAAATATAGAGTGAAGGGCAATGTAAGAAAGGATCAATCAATACATCAAAAAACAGCTTTTACTCTTATTTACATCTACTTTCGGCGACTTCGTCAATTTGCATATTTTTCCTTTTCACGAGTTCTCATCGATTCGGCGAGTTGCATTGCTCTAAGTGCAATCTTCGACGATCCTCGAGTTCCGCGTGAGTACCTCTTGGCCGTGACTTCCGGGCGTATCGCTGTTGTCAGGACCAAAGTGCTCGTATCTTCATCCTTGTCGATTAACAGGTCAAATCGACTGGCACGCTTTGGATATCGGTTTTGGGTATTAGCCCTTTGTGTTTGCAGATTTACTTTTGCATCAACACATCTTTTGGCACGCTCGGTGGGACATATCTAGTCAAGATGCCTAATCATGAGATCGATGCTAGGAATATCATCGCAGTAACAGAAGAAGATCTTAAGGACGATCAGAAGCAGGCTATGGAGAGGGCTATTGAAGAATATAGACAGCTTTGCTTGAGGTCATTCAGCTTGAACAAAAGTGGACAAGTCATCCAGAAGCAGGACTTGCCGTTGCCTCGGCAGGTTACCTTTGATCCTAATCCGGGTAAACTTCAAGAGATGGTTAATTCTGCGGTGAATCATGCTTTAATTAATCACTCCAATGTGCTGTCCAATACTGTTCATAATGCTGTGATTCGAACTTTCAAAGAAGGGCAAGTGTCACCTCGTTATGTTGGGCCTGCTTATCATCAACCAGAAGCAGCATCTGTTGTTGCTCCATCGGCTCCCCCAGCCGTTGCGGGTATAGAAATTTCTTCTCCCCCAGTATCAGCAGGTTTATCTAATGTACAGTCTACCCCGGTGCGTCCGGATTCAGCATTATCAGGACGAGTTCAGATTGGTACGGATCTATCAGCATCGGCTCTATCAGGTCCTGCACCACAGAATAATCAAACCCCTGCTAATTGGTGGGGATATGGTATGCCTCCAGAAGCATCTGCTCTCAATCATGGATTATCTCAAGTGTTTGATGCAGCGGGAAAAACTCCTATGCCATCGGCTGGTTTGCCGATAGCTCAAGCGCCTCAATATACTACAACTACCGTACAACCAAATCTAGGAGGTTTTCAGGCGTCTTTGGGTCAAACATCTAGCTCAAATCCATCGACAACTTTGTTACCGATGCAACAGAAGGCTCCTATCGCTAGTCAGCCTGGAGTCCAGGTCATGCCTCAAGTTGGATGTAATTATCCAGCAATGCCAACAAGCTACCAGCCATCGGCAAACTTTGTGCCGATGAATACTAATAATTGGTCAGGGCAGTTTCCCACTCAACATACAGTTCAGCCAAATCAGCAAGCCACAGGTGGTCATGAAGGTCACATGCATGCTGGTTTTCAGAATCAGGCATCGGCAGCTCAGCCGATGAACCCTTTTCAGCAGGTTAATGGGCCACAGATAGTAGCAAAAGTGCCAATTGCTAGAGATCGTGGGCCACAAAGGTATGCATAAGGGTATCAGCAGATACCTCCAGTGGAGATTCAACAATATCGGCAGCAAGATGTCGATGCTTTTTGGGCCGATAAAATAGCAGAAATTATGAAGGATCAGTTTGGGATCAAGCCCAAAGTTAATACCTATTCTTATCGGACTCCGTATCCTCCGGCTTATGATTTAATTCCTCTCCCAAATCGTTACAAGGTGCCAGACTTCACTAAGTTTTCTGGGCAAGATGATACATCGACCATGGAACATGTTAATCATTTTATTATTCAATGTGGAGAGGCAGCTTGTAGAGATGAATTGAGAGTTCGTTTGTTCTCATCATCTCTATCCGGATCAGCATTTACATGGTTTATTTCAATACCGCCAAATTCTATTATCACTTGGGCTGATTTGGAAAAGCAATTTCATAAGTATTTCTTTGCTGGAGTTCATGAAAAGAAGCTTACCGATTTAGTAAAGATGAAACAGCGCAATGATGAATCGGTAGAAGGCTTTGTGCAAAGGCTACGAGATGTAAAAAACAAATATTATAGCCTGGTATTGGATGATCGGCAGCTTGCCGATTTAGCCTTTTAGGGATTGTTACCACATCTTAAGGACAGATATGCTTCTCAGGAGTTCGAAAGCCTAAGTCATTTAGTGCAAAGGATTTCTGATCAAGACGCTAGGGTTTTTGAACCTAAAAGAAATTGGAACAAGAAAGTTTCATTTGTTGAAGAGGTGGAAGATTCTGATTCAGATAATGAACCAGTTATCGGCTTGGCAGAGTGGGTTAAGAATAAGAAGCCAATATCTTGTCCCTTTGGGCACAAAGAGCCAGAAAAGTTTACTTTTGACGTCACTAAAGCCGATAAGATATTTGATCTTTTGCTTCAGGAGGGCCAGATTAAATTGTCACCTAATCATGTGATCCCATCGGCAGAAGAGTTGAAGCATATGCTATATTGCAAGTGGCATAATGCAACTTCACACAGTACCAATGAGTGCAAAGTATTTAGACAACAATTACAGTTAGCTATTGAGTCTGGCAGAATAAAATTTGGCAATTCCAAGATTCAAAAGCCGATGAAAATTGATCAACATCCTTTTCCAGCAAATATGTTGGATGCTGAAGGGAAAATTAAGGTGTTGACATCGGAAGCTGCTGAAAAGAATGCATCAGTAGATCCCCAACATCGGATAACTACCGATGATGCAAAAGGCAAGGGGCTGTTGACGGAAAGTGGCGGTTCTGGGAGGCCTCCTTGATCTGGCATCGTGATTACTCATCAAAGACAACAAGAAGGCTGGCGTCAGCGAAGGGACCGGTATCGACGACAACAAGAGGAAAGGCGTCAAGAAGAGTGGAATCGGCATAAGGATCATTGGAATTGTCTGTTTTTTATTCATTGTTGGGAGGAAGGTATTAAGTTACCTACTGTTGAAAATTGTCCAGAGTGCAATGGTTATTATGGAGTTAATCATCCTGTAAAGAGGTTTCAGTCTGGTAATCAAGGTTTGCTTATTAATGAGCCGATCAGAGGGAGAGTATCAGTACATGATCGGCTGGGGGGCAGGCTTAGTGTACATGAAAGGCTTGGTAAACGCGTTGCATATTTTTCGAGAAACCAAGAGGAACTTGAAGAGATGGCAAATGCAAGAGTTCCTGATGAAGAAATATTTTACAGGGATCCTAATATACGTCGTGTGGAGACAACTAGGACTTATCAGCCAGTTTGGAAAACTAAGCTTCCTCAATAGTGTCCAGAGGGTTTGACCAAGACACAGAAGAGAAAAATGCAGCGAGAGCATCAAAAAGATTTATATAGAGAAGAAAGTCCCTCCAATGAGAAACTTGGTAACCAGCAGTGGCAGATAAGGCACAAAAATAAAGGTCCATCGGCAGATGTCAATATGGTGTTTATGTTGCCGATGGAATTTTTGGCTCTGTCTGATAACGAAGAAGAGACTGTTTTCTCTGACCAAATAGCTCAATTAACGCTAGATCCAATGATGGCCGTTTTTGAGAAGCCTGCCGATGATGAGAGACAACACCTCAAGGCTTTATTTGTAAAAGGCAGAGTTGATGGGCAGCCTGTATCTAAGATACTTATTGACGGAGGAGCTGCAATTAATATTATGCCTTACGTGATGTATCGAAAGCTTGGTAAGGGAGATCAAGACTTAACTAAGACCGATATGATGCTAAAGGATTTTGAAGGCAATGTATCACCAGCTAAAGGGGCAGTATGTGTTGAGTTGACCATCGGCAGTAAAACCTTACCGACAACTTTCTTTGTTATTAATGGCAAGGGTGCATACAATCTGCTCTTGGGAAGGGATTGGATTCATGCTAATTGATGTGTCCCTTCTACAATGCATCAATGTCTGGTACAATGGATTGGGGATAAGATTAAAGTTATTCCTGGTGATTCTTCTTATATTATCGCATCGGCAGAATCAGACACTTATGAGCGAACCAAGTGCATATCGGGAGAAGCCTGGGAAAAAGAGTTCCTCAAGATTGCCGATTATGAAATTCTACCGATCCAAGCAGTCGGTTCTGAAGAAGAGTTTTAATGGATAGATTTGCCGATGATGGAAAATTAGGGCAAGGATTTACATCGGCAGATGATTTAATAGAAGTAGATATTGGTGAAGGTGATAGGCCAAGGCCCACTTTTATTAGCTCTAAGTTAAATTCCAAGTGTAAACAGCAATTAGTTGATTTGTTAAAGGAATATAAAGATTGTTTTGCTTGGGATTATACTAAAATGCCTGGATTAGACCGATCTATAGTTGAACATCGGTTGCCTATTAAATCTGGATTTCGGCCACATCAGCAGCCGGCTCGCCGATGCAATCCTAATATACTTCCTGATATTAAGGCCGAAATAACCAAATTAATTGAGGCAAAGTTTATTCGGCAGTGCCGATATGCAGAGTGAATTTCTAATGTGGTTCCTGTATATAAGAAAAATGGGAAACTTCGTGTTTGTATTGATTTCAGGAATCTTAATAAGGCCACACCAATGGATGGTTACCCAATGCCGATTGCTGATTTGTTAATTGATGCTGCAGCAGGGCATTAGATTATTAATTTCATGGATGGTAATGCGGGTTATAATCAAATATTCATGGCTGAAGAAGATATTTCCAAGACTGCTTTTAGGTGTCCAGGTCATGTGGGATTATTTGAATGGATAGTTATGACATTTGGTTTGAAAAATGCCGGTGCTACTTATCAAAGAGCTATGAACTTTATTTTCCATAAATATATCGGCACATTGGTAGAAATCTACATTGATGACATAGTAATTAAGTCTGGAGACATCACAAAGCATCTAACCGATCTACGGAAGATATTGGAGTGCACAAGAAAACATGGGTTAAAGATGAATCCCAATAAATGTGCATTTGGTGTATCGGCAGGACAATTCTTGGGTTTTATGGTGCATCAGCGGGGCATTGAAATTAGTAGAAAATCTATTGAGGCAATTAACAAGGTTGTTGCTCCTGCCGATAAAACTGAATTACAGTCCTTGATCGGTAAGATTAATTTTATCAGAAGATTTATATCTAATCTGTCAGGTAAGATCAAGGCTTTCAGTCCATTATTGAAATTGAAAGCCGATCAGGAATTTAAATGGGGGGATGAACAACAATTAGCCTTAGATCATATTAAGAGTTATTTAACAAATCCTCCAGTGTTAGTTCCACCCCAACATGGAAAGCCTTTCAGATTGTATTTATCAACTGAAGATACTGTTATCGGTTCAGCCCTTATTCAAGAATTTGAAGGAAAGGAGCGTGTTATCTATTATTTGAGCAGACGGTTAATAGATGCTGAAACCAGGTATTCGGCTATTGAGAAATTATGCTTATGCTTATACTTCTCTTGTATTAAGTTGAGGCATTATTTACTATTGGCTGAATGTACTGTCATATGCAAAGATGATGTGGTCAAATATATGCTATCTATGCCGATATTGAATGGTAGGATTGGTAAATGGATTTTAGCATTATCAGAGTTTGACCTACGTTATGAATCGGCTAAGGCAGTTAAAGGACAAGTTATGGTCGATTTTATTACTCAACATTGCAACACGGTGGATTCTCTGGAAGTTGCTCCGTGGACACTTTTCTTTGATGGGTCTACTTGTGGTGAAGGGACAGGCATCGGTATCGTGTTAATTTCCCCTCAGGGGAAGAAGTATGAGTTCTCATTGCCGATCGTTGCTACATCGACAAACAATCAAGCTGAGTACCAAGCTCTGATAAAAGGGTTAGAATTGCTTAAAGAAGTACAGGCTGATTCTGTTGAAATCTTTGATGATTCTATGCTAGTTATAAATCAGTTGATTGGGGTTTATGAATGCCGAAGTGAAATTCTAATTTCATATCATGAAAGGTGTTTGGAATTGTTGAAAGAGTTTAGGAGTTTTCATCTGGAGCATATTTCTCGGATGCATAATGAAGAGGCTAACCGATTGGCCCAGCATGCTTCAGGGTATCAACTTGTTCAAGAAGCATTGATATCAGTGGTTGATACCGATGACTGGAGAAAGAAAATTATTGATTATTTAAAGAATCCATCTAAAAAGGTTGAAAGACGTATAAGGTTCCAAGCGACCAAGTATGTACTCCTCAATGATGAATTGTATTACCGTACCATAGATGGAGTTTTACTCAGGTGTGTTAGCATAGAGGAATCAAAAAGCCTGATGAGTGAAATTCATGAGGGAGTATGTGGGGCTCATCAGTCAGCTTTCAAGATGAAATGGATGATCAGAAGAAATGGATATTATTGGCCGACTATTTTTGAGGATTGTTTTAAATATTTTAAAGGATGTTAGGAATGTCAAAAATTTGGTAATATTCAAAGAGCACCCGCATCGGCTATGAACCCTATAATTAAGCCTTGGCCGTTTCGGGGTTGGGCTATTGATCTCATCGGTCAGATTTATCCACCATCGAGTAAAGGACATAAGTTTATTCTGGTTGGTACCGATTATTTCACAAAGTGGGTTGAAGCAATTCCTTTAAAAAAGGTGACATCGGCTAACATGGTTGATTTTGTGAAGGAGCATATTGTTTACCGATTTGGCATCACTCAAACCATCACTACCGATCAGGGCACTATGTTTACATCGGGTGAATTTGATGAGTTTGCTATAAGTATGGGAATTAAAGTTTTGAATTCTTCACCGTATTATGCCCAAGCTAATGGCCAGGCTGAAGCATCTAATAAAGGAATTATCAAACTCATTAAGCGCAAGATTAAAGAATATCCTAAAAAGTGGCATACAATATTAAATGAAGCTTTGTGGTCATATCGGATGGCGTGTCATGGCGCAACCAAGGTATCACCTTATCAATTGGTGTATGGACACGATGCGGTATTACCTTAGGAAATTAAGATTGGTTCTAGGCGAATGCGCTTTCAGGATCAACTGACAGCCGATGATTATAATATTCTTATGAAAGATGAATTGGAAGATGTATCAGGTCATCGGTTGAAAGCTTTGGTTAGCATCGAGGAGAATAAGAAAAGGGTAGCTAGATGGTATGACAAGAAAGTGAAGGTAAAGGAATTTGTCGATGGTGAATTGGTTTGGAAATTGATTTTACCGATTGGGACCATATCGGATAAATCAATCTGTTCCTGGTAATGCGTATATTCTTGAAACTCTCGAAGGAGTTGTGTTTCCCATAGCCTTAAATGGAAAATATTTAAAGAAATATTACCCTAGTATCTGGATAGACGCATAAGAGTATAGTTGCCGATAATAATCCTATCGGCTGGAGATAAAATAAAGTATCAATTGTTGCCGATGCACTAATTTAACAAAGCCTGGATGGCTGATATCGCATGCTGGCGAATTTCATCGGCTTCTTTTAATTCTTTGGCGTCTTCGTCGACACTTCCTTCCACGGGCTTGAGCTTCTTTTTCAGGATCAAGGCCTTGCGAGCTTGAGCATCTCGTTCCTGTTGAAGGGCCTTGATGGCATCGGGAAGCTGATCTTCTTCTTGTTTAGCTTGAGTCAGAGCTGTCTCAACCTTTTCCAGCTCAGCAAGCAGGGCTACTTTCTTTGCCGATAGATCTAATATTTTCTGCCTGAGATCGGCACTGGAGGCTTGCAAGTTGTTGATATTCTTGTGCCTCTCATCGGCAGTTTGTTTTAGCTGCAGCATTTCTTCTTTGAGTTGGGTCTGAGCTGCTCTGTCAGCAATACGATGAACGGCCCTTTGGTATTGAAGTTGTCTACTTTCCAGATGGACCGCTGGAAAGATGATTTCTTCAACATTGGCAGGAACTTGGCCGCGGATCGTTTTGAAGATAGCCCTTGCAGGATCCGAGTCGATCACCAATTGGGCAGTGTCTTGTTGCAGTAGATTTAGGAGGGCTTCTAGCTTGCCGTAGGTGTCTGACGATATGGTGCCCAACGCTAGGGAAGAACTTGCCTCTTCTCCTTCATCATCGGAGACATCGATAGCGAAAGAGAATAAGCTATCGGGAGAATCTTGTTCCTGTGAAGTAAAGAGAATTAGAAATCCTATCTGTAATATCTGGGGATATTATAAACCAAACAATTAATTGGTTTACCTGCTTTAGAGCGATTTCTTGAGCTTGGCTTGAGGGAGCGGCTTGTAAAGGATCATATGAGGGATCGGCGGAGGATGCCGATGGAATGTCTTCTATGATCACATCGGTAGTTGGCCTTTGAGGTATAATTGCCGATGGTATGTCTTGGGTAGAAGGAGCAGCTTGTTCAGTTACATCAGTTGGTTGACTGACGGGTGCTGGAGCAGATACAGGGGCTGGTGTAGATTTCTGTCGTTTTTGTTGGGCTTCAGCATCGGTCAAAGCTTTACGCTTTGTTTGTGCTTCAGCGACAGTTGGCTGAGGGGCATCGACATCTGTTGGTTGAGGAACCTGCATGCTTGGCGTGCTTGCCGATATGCCCGTTTGTTGCTGCAAAAATAGGAATAAGATTGGATATTTAGCAGGAAAAAATGTAAAAATAAGAAAATACCTCTGAAGAGGGAGTAGAAGTCGTGGTGCTTGGTAAAGTTGCCGATGACGAACCAGCTGCAGCTTGAACACCCTGATAGTTGTGTGTTAATGTAGAGTATATCGGCAGAAAACAGAGTAAGTAAGGATATTACCTTAAAAGCCTTGATTAGGCTTGAAGCAGCAGCCTTTGGAGAAACCCTGGATGTTCCCAATCTTGGTCTGGAAGAGATGGTTTTGGTGCGAGCCCTTTGGAAGGTCAAGGCTTCTAAGGTGGGGGTGTTATAGCCGATTGCTGAGACCGGAGAGGCTGGAAGGAGTTTGAAGGGTTTTCCACTTTTGCTTGTTGGTGGAACTGGATCATCGGCCTGTTTCAAGGAAGGTTAGCTGCCGATATGCAAATACAAGGAAATAAAGAAACAAAAGTTAAAAGGAACTTACTGCATTATCAGGAATGGCGTATTCGGGATCGATCATATGCTGATATGTATGAACAGATGTTGAAAACAACTGTTCTTTCCACTCTTGCCACACTGCTTATATGACTCTGTTATGAAGGATGCTGGTGACCAGGTGGAGAGATCGACATTTGAGATATCGGCATCGGGAGCAAGCCTTACTATCCTGCTCCATTCAGTTCCAGTGGTAATGATTTCTCTGGGTTTTATCACATCGGCATAACATAACTTGATTGGTAGTTGCCCAAAAGCCAGCTGGCGGGATACTGTCGATGGATTGTAAAATTCATAAGTAATGTGGGAAGCTTTCCCGCTACCAAATGTGTTGACTGGAATTGCTCTGGGGGTGATAATGGCCGTCATAAGATCGTTGTCTTGGTTCAGATCACTATCGGCGAAATTGAAGAGGAGAGGGAACTTGTTGTCCTCATCAATGTAAGGTACCCAAGCCCTAAGGTCACGAGGTAGGCCATGGTAGAAAGTCTGAAAAAATCTGCCGATTTGGTCTTCATTAGCATCTGTTCCGGGAAGGACAATTATAGCTTCACCGAAGTTGAGAGGAGGGCGTGTTGCTGGTTCATCATCTCTGAGGACGTAATCTTCGGGAATTTCTCGTGGGAATTCTTGAGTAAAGAGATCCCACTGTAAACGCTTGTGCATGTGAGCGTTTAACCACATATTGACAAACCACCATGGGCCTCCCAGATTGCCGATGGGTTCGCCAAGTATAAGCTTCTGGGATACTTGGTGGAGAAGGTGGTAGGTTGAGCTCAGGAGATATCGGCCAAGTGGGAATCTGACACCATTGGCTAAGAGTTCTGCTGCTGGGAGGAAAGCATTAGTTGGTCCTACCGATCGACCGCAGAAAATAAACTTTTCCAGCCACATGTTTAGGAATGTGGCATGTTCCCTTTGATTGACGGTGCCAGTATTCTGGTACTCTTGGATGTAGCCTGTCCAGTCACCGATGTTGCGTGTGTTAACTCTGTATTCAGCTTTTCTACCAAAAATATGGCCTTCATCGACAGTTGAGATGTCCAAGCCTGTGAGCATATAGACATCGGCAAGAGTAGGGGTGCATGGGCCATGACCAAACATGAAGGTGTTGGTGGTATCTGACCAAAATTGAGCGGCAGCTATCATCATTGATTCATTCTTTTGTATATCGGCAATAGAAAGCCTGATACACTGATCTATCTTTCGTTCTGCCCAGAACACTTGCATTGATCTGTTGACCCTCAAGAACCAGTTTTTCCACCCTTTGGTGGGTTTGGGCCAAGAACGAAACGTATCTTTCCATAGATTCAAAGAAAAATTTTGAGATTTGAAGGGAATGCGATTTGCCTCTGCATTGATCAGGTCAGTTGGATCTGGGTCGCCCATTGGACCTAGGCAATGGAGAGGAGGCTGATGGGTTGGGATCACCAATGTGTTGCGTAGTTCCTGAGTTTGGAGGACCGAGAAAATGGAGAAGAAAGGAAAATGCTAACTGTAAGAACTCGCAGGGAACCAAAAGGATTAAAGTAAAAGTGATAAGAAGAAGAACGAACCGCAGGGACATCGAAGTTAACAGCCATAGCTTCGAACGGGTGAAGGCACGAGCTGGGAGCTTGAAGATGACGGTGGCTCTTGTGAGTTGAGGATGCGCGGTTGTTGGTTGGGGTTGCCGCCGGAGTAAGAATGCCAAAGGATGGAGTTTGAAAGTAGAAGATGAACAGCCTAGAGAAATCTATTTATAGGCCATTTGGGGTAGGGGTATTCTTGACTTATCTCTATGCCGTATGCGGATAGATCGAGGTGGTTCAGTTGGATATGGTAACTGTTCGCACGATAATCAAGGGGTGGTACAGAAGATTTGACGGCAAGTAATCATGACTTGAAGGATATCTCAACACAGGATTTTTTCGGTTTTAAAAGTGATGCGTTGTGGTAAGATCTTGCTGATGGATTGTTATTTTGGTATCTTAGCCGTAATCAAGGTAAAGAAGGTTGGAAAATGTGCGATATTTATTGAGATACATGAATTAGATCTAGATTTGATTAAATCTGGTAACAAATCATGTTATGCTTGGAGAATGGGTTGAAGAAATAGATAACAGCAAACATCAGTTGGAGTAAATTTCAGAGCATCAGTATCTTATACTCCGAAATTGGGGGGCATGTGTTGACATCGTTTTTAGCACGTGTCAAGGTAATTAGGAAGGGTCAATCAACAAATGAAAGATTACCGTGTGGATTGATAGCCAAGGAGAATAGGTTTGTTTTTTGAGTGGTGGCAGCATATGGATTTAACTTGAAGAGTTGCCGATGAGGTTCAGGGTATTGTTGCCGATGCCGATGAAAGACGGATGTACCGATGAAGACTGCAGCCGATGAAACAGGGAATGTACCGATGAAGACTGCAGCCGATGAAACAGGGAATGTACCGATGGAAGGAGCTTGAAGGCTGCTGCCGATGGAACAGGGACTGTAACGTTGAAAAGGAGGTCGATGAGAGCACCATCGTGATTGAGGCGGACTATAAAGTAAAATAGGAGTTAATTTCCTTGTGTGCGTCTAGTAGAGTCTGAGTTGTATCAAAGTCATGTTTTTTCCTTAGATTTGGATTTAGTGTCCTAGTCGTATTTGGTTATGTTTCTATAGATCAGGGTATAAATATAGAGTGAAGGGCAATGTAAGAAAGGATCAATCAATACATCAAAAAACAGCTTTTACTCTTATTTACATCTACTTTCGGCGACTTCGTCAATTTGCATATTTTTCCTTTTCACGAGTTCTCATCGATTCGGCGAGTTGCATTGCTCAAAGTGCAATCTTCGACGATCCTCGAGTTCCGCGTGAGTACCTCTTGGCCGTGACTTCCGGGCGTATCGCTGTTGTCAGGACCAAAGTGCTCGTATCTTCATCCTTGTCGATTAACAGGTCAAATCGACTGGCACGCTTTGGATATCGATTTCGGGTATTAGCCCTTTGTGTTTGCAGATTTACTTTTGCATCAACACTAGCGCTTTACTTTTTATGAAATAATATGATGTTGGATTGCATGGTAGATGCTTTACTTTGAGCCCTCTTTCCTTGTTGCAACCCTACTCCAGCTCACCCTGCTGTTAGGCTAAATGCTCGCATGTTACATATTACTGCTTTTACTCTTACTCGCATTATATCTGTGATGTGATGCCGGTGAGTGAGAGACATATATGTATAAGGCACGTAGTGCCGAGAACTTGGTAAACCTGATAAAAGAACAGGGGAGATCTTGGTGTGCGTCTCAGGTGAGTGGTTAGGGTTGAGTCGATCGGACAGGATCCTACGACGAGTCTTTGGGGCAAGTCTTGCTGGAGGGGTGCGACCTGGGCATGCCTCACGAGAGTTACCTGTGGCGGGTATATTGTGAGGTGAACTGGGGTGTTGGTTATCCCTGGTGGAGGTGTTGTCGTGGCACGGGGAAGACGGTGTTTCCCCTTTGAGAAGATATCCTGTCTGGTCCTCCTAAGGACTGGTATGTCTTGAGAACCGAAACCATGGGACTTTTGTTCACACCACTCGCTCCCGATGGGCGGGAGACAATTACCCGACTGACTAGGGTAGTACCACTACTACTAGGTTGTAAGGTGATAGTGTAGGGAGGTACGGGCATGGGGACCCACACCCTCCTAAGACAGCGTAGTGACCTTGGGGGGCCCGGTGCTACGTCTCACAGTCTCAGCGTTTCGGTGGACACCGGGGTGACCCAGGGCTGAGTGGTAGGGTGGTACTGCACCAGTTGGGAGGCAGTCGAAATCAGCCTAGACGAGCCGGATCATTGAGAATGGTGATCTTGTGGATTACCAGGTGTACACACTCTACAGAGTTGATCGATCTATACGTATAGCCGCGTCCGCGGATATGGACATTCCCATGACCTACGCTTCACTTGATTAGAGAGATGAGTCCTTTCTACCTTTCCCCTGGGTTTTGTGTTGGATTCCGGCTTCAGCCGTTGAGACGAGATCTGAGCGGGAGTCAATCTCGTCGCCTAGAGAGAGAGTGAGATGAGAGGAGTTGTGATGGGATGGGAAAAATGTGTGACTAAGATGGGTTAAAAACTGATGAATGTCTTATTAATAAAATGTTAACGACTTGCATAGGAAACCCACAGCCTAAATAGGTTTATTTATACTTTCCCCGATGCATTCCACTTTCCACAAAGCATTGCAAGCATAGGGTGGGCGATGCGTGGCCAGTACCAAGTGTACTGATAGATTTTTGACAGGTTCAGAGCCCGAGTACGACTATGAGGGCAACGATTGGGAGGACTAGAGGGTCTGTTCTACGCTCAAGCTGGTTCCAGAAGATCGTTTTCCGCTGCTATCTATGCTGAATGCTGTTCCAGATGCTTGTGTGAGTGTGTTCCGCCCTGTGAGGCGATGATAATAAGTTATGTAAAACTCTCTATTGTACTCTGATATTCGTGCATGACTTTATGTATCACTGAGATTTGGGTAAATTGACGGAATGTTTCGTCATTTTACACTTCGTTTCTGTGGATTTCCCTTCGCAAAAATCAAGGACGTTTCAGTTGGTATCAGAGCCATGCTGACCCTAGGATGGACCCATAGGATTAGACAATAAAATTAGGAAAGATCTTGACACTTTTGGTTATATTACCGACCGTGCTGCATTTTTGTGCACGGCTTATCTCAAATTCACACTCTCTTACCTACATTTCGTTCTACCTTACCTATCACATCGCTTCGTTCCACCCTGAATCACCCTGTTTCACTCAAGATTTATCAAATATCACTCTGAGTTACATTGTTTCGCCTTGTCTTACCAAGTTTCACTATGTAATACTCAAGTTACTACATACAAAACAAGGTACTGACTCCGTCTTACGGTTAATTTGCAGATGGCCCCTGTTGTCGAGCTTCCTGTGGACGGACTGGCCTACCGTGGGTTTGCCACGATCCTGTATGACGTGCTGGACTCCCTAGGCGTTCCCACAGAGCAGATCGAGTACGTGTGCCAGGGTGAAACTGGACCCGACGGGTTCAAGGGCCACATCGTGGTCCACCTCAAGGTTCCTGCCAGCGAGTTCGTACCTGTGCTGTGTGCCTTCGAGACACTAGAGGTGGAGAACTCTATTGCTTCGTGCGTACAGTCCGTCTCACGCACAGCTCTTCGCAGTGTGATGCGTGACACACACGACTACCTCAAGACGGGACCGTACCGCCTGCTACCTGCCGCTCTGGACCTTAATAGGTTCTCTGAGCCATAGATCACTGCTACAGACCATGTTGCGCGCGATGAGGTCCACCCCTGTCTGAAGGCCTCCGCGTAGTACATCATCGCCCAGGATCGCTACATCATGGATGTAGAAATGCAGAATCGCCGCTATCGAGACCTCCTGTTCCGTTGCGACGAGGAGTTCCTCAAGGTGGAGCGCAAGGAGGGGGAGATGGTCGGCAAGCTCGAGGAGGAGTGCATGGGCTTTGATAGGATGAAGACCTTCTATGAGAATCGTGAGCAGTCACTTCGCGAGGAGATTGCCAATCTCAAGGACAAGGTTGGGGAGGCTGAGCTTCGCCATTACTATCTTGAGGCCAAGGTGCTTGAGTGCGAGGATCAGATTGAGCGTCAGAGGCTTACCCTGAGGGAGTTCCACGAGAAGGAGAAGCAGCGTGGCATCAAGAAGCTTGCCCTGGAGGCCCGTTGCAACACAATGGAGAAGCTAGCTGTGGAGGCTGCCGTCACCACCACCTACAACATGCACCACCTGGTCCACTACATCAAGAGCACTGAGTACCTTCAGGATAAGGTGGACCACATCAGTCAGGCTTGGATCGACGCTGATCGCAAGCGCGTCCAGGAGATCGGGAAGGTCCAGGACGTCCTCTTACCTGGGATGCGCAAGAAACCGCGCAGACAGCCTTTCCACGTTGAGGCCACCAAGCTCAACTTCAAGGCTTGCCCGACTGAGGGTTACTCAGAGGTTCCGAGGACTGAGATGCTAGACTACGCTCTCACCTACGTCGCGAGGATCCACCACTCCGACGATGAGCTTCGTGCCATGGAGGGCACTCCTGAGGCTTCCACTTCTGGTCCTTCTACACCACCCACCACTCCCGGACATGAGTAGTTACCTTTTCACATAATCATATAATAAGGTAGTAGTAGACATGTTGAGCCCTGCGTGGCCAGAGTTATGATGGTGCACTTATGGAGTAATGTAGGATGTCCCACTTTTGAAGATACTAGAGATATCGCTATGTAATAAATGAATGTAATGGATGTTTTGGATTTTATCGCATCTTATGGTTCTTATTTGCATCTTTGTATGAGTGTTGGATAGTTATCTCTTTTGCAAAATTAATAAACCATTTAACCATGCACCTAATGAAGATGTTGTATAAATAATTGACCCTGCAGAAAGATGTCTTACCGCCGATCCGCTCGTCTGAACAACCGCTCGCTTTCCCCCGCGTCTACGGCCCGTGGTCGTGGTCAAAGCCGCGGAGGAGGCCGAGGAGTTCCTTTTGGTGCCATGGAGGAGCCTGCACTGGAGGCGGGTGCCACCTAGCACCCTGAAGGAGAAGCACCACCGCCGCTGCCAATACCATAGATGGCGGAGGTGATGGACCGCCAAACCCGCCTCTTGGAGACATTAGCTCAGGGAATGCTTCATCGTCACGGGGGTCCTCCCAATGACTTCCAGGGGAAGTTGGAGGGGTTTCTCAAGCTGAGGCCTCCTACTTTCGACACCTCCGACGATGACCCCATCGCCGCCGAGACTGGCTCCGTGAGATAGAAAAGAAGCTAGATCTCACCACTTGCACTGATGAGGAGTGCGTGGGGGTAGCCTCCCACCAGCTCACTGGCGCTGCACGCGCATGGTGGGACAACTACTGTGACGCCCACGAGGACCCGGGACATATCTCTTGGGAGGAGTTCATCGAGGCCTTTCGTGAGCAACACGTGCCTGAGGGCGTCATGGATGCCAAAGTGGAGGAGTTTCGCAACATCTCCCAGGGCTCCCAGAAGGTTCAGGAGTACACTACTCGTTTCACCCGCATGATGAGGTATGCTCCAGGTGAGACCGATACCGAGAAGAAAAAGATGTACTGTTTCAAGAAGGGACTGAACTCTCGTCTCAAGGTGGCCCTCTCGGGTCATGCTTGTCGTACCCTTCGCGAGATGGTCAACAAGGTGCTGGAGATGGAGAGGGATCGTCTGGAGGCGGATGCCCTTCACAAGGAGAAGAAGCGTCGGTTCGAGAGTTCCTCTCGTGGCTCGGCCCCGCAGAGGCCACGTGCTCACGTGCTTCCTCAGCCCCGCTCACGCTACACCCAGGGGGCAGTGACCGCTCCGAGCCGTGGAGGTGGTACCTACACCGCCAACTACCACTGCCCCGCTCAGGGTCGTCCCGCTCCGAGTCGTCCCACTCAGGGAGCTGGCACGTGGAGGACCGCTACGCCTACCCCCACAGGTAGCGTGCCCTTCACCTGCTTCGGTTGTGGCCAGCTGGGTCACAAGATCGCTGAGTGCCCCGTCAAGAACGGCACACCGCCCGCTTCGACCTAGATGAGACAGACTGCTACACCTGCTGCTCCGCGCAAGAACGTTGCTGGGGCTGTCCGTAGTCGCCTCAATCACATGACCGCAGAAGACGCTCAGGACGCTCCCGACGTGGTGTACGGTATGTTTTTGGTACAGGGAGTTTTAGCTTCAGTCTTGTTTGACTCTGGAGCTACTTGTTCTTATATTTCCACCAAGTTTGCACGAGAACATAACATACCTGTGACTCCCCGCAAGGAGCCTATTGATACTAGCTCACCTCTAGGTTGCATAATATGCACCAAAAGATGTCAGGGAGTGAGTATCACCATTGAGGGCTACCCTTTTCTAGCCGATCTCACCTTACTTCCATCCGAGGGGCTAGATGTCATACTAGGGATGGATTGGCTGGCACAGCATAAAGGAGTGATATCATGTTCACCAAGGTATGTGGAGATCACACACCCGAGTGGACACACAATCCGCTGTAAGCCCAATCAGGGAAAAGCAGATTCTATGTTGTGTACCCTAGAGACCAGGACAATCGAGGAGGTACCCATTGTGAGAGAGTACCCTGACGTGTTTCCTGAAGAGTTACCAGGTATGCCACCCGATCGAGATGTGAAGTTTGTGATTGACCTTCTGCTTGGTACCAGGCCTATTGCTAAGAGGCCCTACCGCATGTCAGTCGACGAACTAGAAGAGCTGAAGAAGCAACTCAAGGAGTTGTCAGACAAGGGATACATCAGACCCAGTGCTTCACCCTGGGGTTCCCCTGTTCTGTTTGTGAAAAAGAAGGATGGATCTATGAGGATGTGCATTGACTATTGGAATTTGAATGCCGTGACAGTCAAGAACAAATATCCTCTGCCCAGGATCGATGACCTCTTAGATCAGCTAAAAGATGCAAAATTCTTTTCCAAGATCGATCTCAGGTTCGGATATCATCAGATGAAAATTAGACCTGATGACATTCCAAAGATAGCTTTCGTCACCAGATACGGGCAATATGAGTTCACAGTGGTGTCCTTCGGACTCACTAATGCTCCGACTTATTTCATAAACATGATGAACAAGGTATTCATGGACGAACTGGACAAGTTCGTAGTGGTGTTCATTGATGACATCCTTATCTATTCCACCACCGCCGAAGAGCATGAGCAACATTTGAGAGTGGTTCTGGAGAAGTTGAGGCAGAATTAGCTGTATGCCAAATTTAGCAAATGTGATTTCTAGCTCGAAGAAGTTGCCTTTCTTGGTCATGTTCTCACTGCTGAAGGTGTCGCTGCAGATCCCGCAAAGATTGACGCAGTGAAAGGGTGGGAACAACCCCGCAATGTGACCGATATCCGCAGTTTTCTTGGGTTAGCCAGGTACTACCGCAGATTCATCGAGAACTTCTCGAAGATAGCCAAGCCCATGACCAACCTGTTGAAGAAGACTAATGAGTTTGAATGGACTCCTGAGTGTGAGCATAGTTTCCAGACACTGAAACAGAAGCTCACCACCACTCCTGTCCTTGCCTTGCCTGATATCCAGAAAGACTTCGTGGTCTACTATGATGCATCCAGACAAGGACTCGGCTGCGTTTTGATGCAAAATGGAAGAGTCATTGCCTATGCGTCCTGACAGTTGAAGGACCATGAGCAACGCTACCCAACCCATGATCTGGAGCTTGCCGCTGTTGTGCATGCTCTAAAGATTTGGAGGCACTACTTGATCGGAAACAAGTGTGATATATACACCGATCACAAGAGCTTAAAGTATTTCTTCACTCAAGAGGATCTAAACATGAGACAGCGCAGATGGCTAGAGCTTATTAAGGACTACAACCTGGAGATTCACTATCATCCGGGAAAAGCTAATGTGGCCGCTGATGCTTTGAGCCGAAAGAGTTATTGCCATAATCTATCCATGGAAGCTGTACCACCCGAGCTATGTCAGGAAATGGGCGAACTTCGTCTCAAAATCCTACCCAGGGGTATGTTGAACGAGCTTCGAGTACAATACAACCTCAAGGATCGGATCCGCAATGCTCAACTAGAGTGTCCAGAAATTTGGGAGATCCGAGAACTCATGAAGAAGGGCAAGTGCCCCGAGTTCAGAGAGGATGTCAAGGAGTGTACTGGTACAAAGGTAGAATCTGTGTACCATCTGATTCCGCCTTGCGGCGAGAAATTTTGGAAGAGGGTCATGACTCCAAGTATTGCATTCACCCGGGAAGCACTAAAATGTATGCCGATCTAAAGAAACAGTTCTGGTGGAAGAACATGAAGGCAGATATTGCCGGGCATGTCGCACGATGCGACACCTGCAATAGAATCAAGGCTGAACACCAAGGACCAGCCGGGTTGCTAAACCCCTTGGACGTTCCGATGTGGAAATGGGAGAGTATATCCATGGACTTTATAGTGGGTTTACCCTGAACCCCTAAAGGCCATGACTCGATTTGGGTGATCGTTGATCGACTAACCAAGGTAGCTCACTTCGTAGTTGTGAGGACTGACTACAGAGTTGAGAAACTAGCAGATCTGTACATCGAAAAAATTCTCAGACTCCACGGAGCCCCCACCAGCATAGTGTCTGATCGTGGTACGTAGTACGTGTCTAAGTTCTGGAAGAGTCTCCACAAGGCTATAGGGACTCGACTTGATTACAGCACCGCATACCACCCACAGACAGATGGTCAGACAGAGAGGGTTAATCAGATTTTGGAGGACATGCTCCGGGCTTGTGTCCTGAAGTATGGGTCTGATTGGGAGAAAAGTTTGTCCCATGCAGAGTTCTCTTACAACAACAGCTACCAAGCTAGTCTCAAGATGTCGCCATTTGAGGCTTTGTAAGGCAGAAAGTGTAGAACCCCTCTGATGTGGTCAGAAGTGGGAGAAAGATCATTCTTTGGCCCCGCGAAGATCAAAGATGCCGAAGAAGGAGTTGCCCAGGTGTGAGAAAACCTGAGGATTGCCCAAAGCCGACAAAAGAGTTATGCAGATAAATGTCGAAGAGACCTCGAGTTTCAAGTTGGGGACTATGTCTATCTCAAGGTCTCCCCACTTCGAACTACCGTCAGATTCCATGTAAAAGGAAAGTTGGCACCTAGGTACATGGGACCATATAAGATCTGTCAGAGGATTGGTAAGTTGGCATACAAGATAGAGTTGCCCGAGGAGTTGACAGGAGTACACCCAGTGTTCCACGTGTCTCAGCTACGCAAGTGCTTGCAGTTGCCAGAACAAGAGGTACACACAGATGCACTGGATATCCAAGACACCCTGGAGTACAAGGAGCACCCGATCCGGATATTAGACAAAGCTGAGAAGGAGACTAGAAGCACCGTGATACCCATGTGCAAGGTTCAATGGAGTAACCACACAGAACGGGAAGCTACATGGGAGAAAGAGTTCGAACTCCGGATGCTTTACCCCTACCTCTTCGAAAGGTATGTCACACCTTAAATCTCGGGACGAGATTTCAGTGAGGGGGGAGGACTGTAACAACCCAGAAATTTCCAAGAAACAAAAATCACAACTACAAATTTTTTTCTAAAAAAACCTATGTCTGGTGAGGTGTCATGTAGGAAACCTACCCTAGCTGCACAAGTAGCACCTAGTCTAGTTAATTACATTTTGCATTTAATTATATATTCATGAGTTGCTTCTTATGTTCTTTGTATTGTTAATTAAAAATAGTCAAATTTATTTAATGAATTGCACTTAAATGAATATGTAATTATAACCTTGGAAAATGGTTGGAAACCAAAAATATATTTAGCAGATCCCATTTTGTTATATAAGTGGAGGCAATATATATATTTGTTTACATACAAATGCTTGGCATAATTAAAATGGAGAAAACACTAAATAGAAAAGCTTTTTGAATAAATTAGAAAAAGGAAAAAGAGCCCTCTCGGCCTACCCCGCCAACCGGCCCGGCCCAACTCGCACGCCTGAACCCACACACGCGCACGCCCGCGTGTGGGCCGGCCCAGCAAGGCCGCGGACACCCGCCGCGCCACATCCATAAGACGCCAGGGCGTCTTCGTCTCTCCCCACGTCACTGACGAACGGGACCCACCCGTCATCCCTTTCCTTGCTCCCCATCCTCTGCTTCGATCGGGAACAGAGACAGAGAGGGGACAGGGTCACGCCCCGCGCGAGGGAGGGATTCCCTCGGTTCCCTTTGCTCTACCATGCGCGCCAAGGAACAGCCCAGCCCCATTCTTCAGCCGCTCACGCTTACCGGTCACACCCCAAGCGCACGCACCGTGAGCCGCGCGCGCCTACGCCATGGCCCACGGCCGCAACCGCCTCTGACACCAAGCCAGGCTAGCGGCAGCACGAGGCCGAGGCCGCCACGGCATCCGCGTGAGCACCACACCACCCCAACACCCACTGCGACCCTTTGGATGAGCGCCACGTAGTCTCCCTTGTCCCATCATCGTCCGCCTCGCCATGGATGACCTCGGGGTATAAAATCCCCCAAGCCGAGCCCTAGCTCCTTCATCCACCACATCGCCGCCTCTGGTGGCCTCGCCTCCAACCGCACCGCGCTGCAAGGGGAAGGAGAGAAGGAGAGAAGAGGAAGGAGGTGGAGAGGGGACCGAAGACCCAAAGCCGACGCCGCCGTCCGAGCTCACCGGAGAAGAAAAAGGCGTCGGTCGTCATCCTCTCCACCACCGGTCTGCACAGCACGGCTACCGTTCGACACCACACCAACTCGCCCTGCACCACCATCCTATCGCCATCGCCACCTCTGGTGAGCCGCCATGCTTGACCCCCTCTCATCTTGTTAGCCACCATCGTGATCACCGGGCACCACTTCGCCATCTCCACACCGGGGACGATCAAGAGGGAGCCCTGACACTTGCACCTTGCGTGCACATGCACACGCACACCTGTGAACCCAGCCACGGACTGCATCGCGCATAGAGCGCCTGGGAACGCCGAGGGACAGCGTGACGCGGAGCGCGCCCACCATGGCTAGAGCTCACCATGGCGAGGTCCCGTTCTTGCCGTGTTAGGCCGGTAGAAGCAAGGGGAGGAGGGCTATCTCGTTCGCCTTGGCAGAGAACGCGTCGCGCGCTTCAAGAAGGGGAAAGGAAGCTAGGAGGGGCACTGGTCGTGTTCGCCTCGCCGACGAGGTTGTGCACTGGAGCACCGCCGTACTGAGGCCGCTCTACACCACTCCGGTCGCCTTGTTCAACAAGAAGAGGCCATCGAGTTCCACTGTGATGACGCGGAAGGCACCCGTGTAGTAGGAAGATGGCGAATCGACCCTTGTAGCGGCCGTAGTCGCCTCGCCACCGCTCGTCGGTGCGGCCGAGCTACCGCTACCGTGGAGACCCTCTCTGGAGACCCCAATCCGCCGCCTAGACCCCACTGTTGTGATCTTGGAGAACATACGAGGCCATAGAGCCCACTAGAAGTCGTTCCGAGCCACCACCGGCGCTAAG
>CM039617.1:898450-945314 GCA_022457205.1 Saccharum spontaneum | reverse complement strand
CAGACCAAGTCAGGACGAGAAGAATCCACGAAACCGGCCGGCTGACTGCAGTAGACCGTCTCAGTCAGAGTGCCATGGAGGAAGGCATTCTTGACATCCAGCTGATGCACAGGCCAGGAGCGCTCGAGAGCCAGTGAGAGGACGGTGCAGACTGTAGCTGGCTTCACCACAGGACTGAAGGTCTCAGCATAGTCAACGCCGGGCCGCTGAGTGAAGCCGCGGAGGACCCAGCAAGCCTGGTAGCGCTCCAAGGAACCATCAGCACGCCTCTTGTGCGTCCAGATCCACTTGCCGGTGACAATGTTGGAGCCCGGCGGACGGGGCACTAGGTCCCACGTCTGGTTGGCGAGGAGGGCCGCATACTCCTCGTCCATCGCGCGGCGCCAGTGAGGATCCGCCAAGGCCGCGCGGACGAAAGAGGGTACCGGAGAGATCCCCGGCTCGCAGGCGGCGATAGGTGGCTGTGCGGCAGACGCACCCGCGCCCTCGGCTGCTGCCCCTGCGGCAGCGGTGCCTGCACCCGCAGCAGCAGCAAGGACGGCAGCGGTGCCAGGCCCGGCCGCGCGCCCAGCAGTAGGCCCCGTGCCGGCGGTGGTGAGGGCCTGCGGGCGAGACGCCTGCCTCGCCACCATCGGGTGAGTGTGACGAGGGTCCCGCTGAAGAAGAGGCGGGTGGTACACCGGTGGGTCGGCGTGAGAGCGCGGCGAGGCCGGCGGAGCATGCACCGGCGACGACGACGCTGGTGGCGAAAGCGGCGAAGCCGGCTCACGCCGGAGCTCGTAGACGATGCCGAAGCGTCCGGGAGGAGGTGAGGGCGGACTCGGCTCCTGCCGGCGCTGGTAGACGAGTCCGAAGCGCTCGAGAGAAGGTGGGGTCGGTGCGCTCGGTCCCGCGATCGGAACGGCAGCATCGGGCACAATGGGAGACAGCGAAGCCACAGGGAGCGATGGTGGCAGCTCCGGGGCTGCCTCGGCCGTGTCAGGTACCGGAGGAAGGTCCTGGTGTGAGGCCGGCAGGGGCGAGGTGGTACCACCAGGAAAGCGCGCCGGAGCAGTATCTGCAGGGTAGAGGGAGAAGGGTGGCAGAATCACCGGGTCAGTGGGAAAAAAGGAAGCCTCCGCAGGGTCAGCGGGAGGTGTGGGTGTAGACGTGGTGGAGTAAGGGAATGCCGACTCATCAAACATGACATGACGAGAGATGAGGACACGACGAGAGGTAAGGTCAAAGCATCGGTAACCCTTATGATCCGGAGAGTATCCGAGAAAGACACAGAGGGTCGACCGGGGAGCCAGCTTATGGGGAGCGGTGGCGGCGGTGTTAGGGTAACACGCACACCCAAAGACGCAAAGGTGGTCGTACCGAGGAGGGGTATCGAATAGAGCGTGGTGAGGCGTGGGAGCTGGGCAGGCAGTAGAAGGAAGTCGGTTAAGGAGATAAGTGGAGGTGTGCAGACCTTAGCCCAGAAGCGAGCGGGTAGAGATGCCTGGAGCGGAAGGATGCGCATGATGTCATTGGTTGTGCGGATCATGCGCTCTGCCTTGCTGTTTTGAGAGGAGGTATACGGACAAGACATGCGCAGGTGGACACCGTGAGAAAGGAAGAAGGTACGTGAGGTTGAGTTATCGAACTCACGGCCATTGTCGCACTGGACAGCCTTGATGGTGAGGCCGAACTGAGTGGATACCCAAGCAAAGAGGTGGCTAAGAGTGGGGAACGCCTCGGACTTGGCACGCAGGGGAAAAGTCCAAGAATAATGGGAGAAATCATCGACCACCACCAAGTAGTACTTATAGCCAGACATGCTGAGAACAGGAGAAGTCCACAAGTCGCAATGAATAAGATCAAATACACGAGTGGCATGTGAGGAAGAGGACTGAAAGAGAAGGCGAACGTGACGGCCCAGCTGGCATGCATGACACAAGTGATCATCGTGAGCCCGAGAGCACCGAATGTCGAAACTATGACTGAGCTGCATCAGGGCATCCCGGCCAGGATGGCCGAGGCGACGGTGCCAAGTGGTGGAGGAAGGAGTGGCGGCGAAAGCGGCTGAGGAAGGCGAAGAAGGTGAAACAGACGCCGAGGAAGGCGAAGAAGGTGAAACAGACGCCGGAAACCTAAGGGTGTAGAGAGGTCCAGTGCTGTTACATCGGAGCAGAGGAACCTGGGAGGCCAAATCCCGCACGGTGAGGCCAGAGGGGTCAAACTCAACCGAACAAGAGTTGTCAGTTGTGAAACGGCGAATAGAGAGAAGGTTGTGAACCATACCGGGAGCCACAAGAACATCAGGGATATGAAAGTAGCCGTGGGAACTGGCAGTGCCCACGGAGGAGACAGGAATGCAGATGCCATTGGCGACCATGATGGAAGAGGGACAGGAAGGGTGGGGAGGACGGAGAGAAGAAAGTAGACTCGCATCGGGCATGATGTGGAAAGTGGCGCCCGAGTCAGCGATCCAATCAGGACTGGCTAATCGCAGCCCTGCGGCAGGAGGAACTGCGGGCGGAGGGTTGGCAGTGGTACTGAAGGAGTAGGCCAAGGCGCCTGAGCCCCCCGCGCCCGCGGCCCCGCTTGGACCGGCGACGGCGGCACTGGGGCGGCGGCCTGGCGGCGGCACTGGGGCGGCGGCCTGGCGGCGGCGACTGAGGCACCGGGAACTGGAATCGGAAAGGCATGGCCGCGACGGTGGCGGCCCGTGGGAGACCAGCGCCGGGGCGGTGGACGGCGTCGGCGGGCTGCTCGGTAGCAGCAGCAGCGGCCGAGCCGAGGGCCGCGCCCGCGCCCGCAGCAGCAGCACCCGCAGCAGCAGCAGCGGCAACAATGCCCGCGCCGGCTGTAGTACCACCCGCCGCGGCAAGGGCGGCTACGTGCCAGGCAGTAGGGAAGACGTGAACGCCCTCAGTGACCGCTGCCGCCGAGAGTACCGCGCCTGGGAGGAGGCCGCCACCGGCGTCCAGGGCGCCGGGGAGAAGTCCGGCGGCGTCCATACCCGCGTCGGGGAGGGGAGCCGTCGGGAGGAGGGCCGCGTTGGCAGGCTGCGCGGTAGGCGCGCCCGCGCCCGCGGCTGCTGCCTCCGCGGCAGTAAGGGCGGCAGCAGTAAGGGCAGCAGCGGCGCCAGGCCAGGCCGCGCGCCCATGAGCAAAGCCCCCACCGGTGGGCGCGCCATGGAGCAGGACAGACGCGCCCGCGCCCGCACCGGTCAGGACTCCAGGGAGGAGAGCGGCGGGGGTTGTGCCTGCGGGAGGGGGCGGGTGGGGGGCGTGACGCCCCGCTGCAGCAGCGCCCGCACCAGCAGCGGCGTCCGCCCCAGGAGTGGCGCCCGCACCAGCAGGGTCGCCGGGAAACAGGACGGCGGTGGGAGGGGGCTGGGGGTCAGCAGCAGCGACACGCGCCCAGGAAGTGGAGGGAAGAGGAGGGAAGACATGGTAGTAGGAAGGGGAGGGAGGGGGCCGGCCGGCCATGGAGGTGGCGGCGGCGGCGCCAGCCAGAGGGGCGGCGGCTGGGGGAAGAGGAGGGGAAAAACTCAGCTTGATACCATGCTAGAAGGTTAGTCTCTATTGATTTGGGCTAACCCTAGAAGGATAGCTATATAGGTAACCATACATGGGCCACATGGGCCTAGCCTCATGGGCCTAAGACACTCACATTCCAACACAAACCAGAGGGTACGACTGTGCTGATATAGTTAAATTTGTTCCTGGAAAATATCTATCTTGCCTTATGGCAATTATTAGTTCAAGTTGTTAATTACTTGAGAGAATTACAGAGATTAAGGCAACCGTTGATCACCATGACCAGCTCCCATTATTAACAGTTGATAATGGCGAGTTCATGTAGTGGAGAAAAAGGATTGTAAAAGAAAACAGCAGCAAAGAGAAGAGGAGATGTGTTTAGATGTCTGGTTGGTGGCAATATTTTGGTATATAGAAGTTCAGTTTTTTTATTGCAGAAAAAACTAATACAGCAAGCACCTTGTTAATTGCAGCTTTGTAAAAGACTAAGAGCAGAAGACAAATTTAATTGGTAAGCACGAGAAATGAGAATGTATTCAAGTTTGATGAACAGGTGGTTTCTTACGTGGTATTTGCGTATTTACCTTAGAACTGGTGAAGAAGATTGGGCACGGAAGACGACGGCAATGAGCTTTTGTTCATTTCCTTGAAGAAGCTTGTTGCTGCAGGCAGGCAGGCAGGCAGCAAAGGCTGGGTGCCCGGCGGCGAGAGAGGCGGCCTCTGAGCCCTGCCAGGGAGGAGAGCAGGGGACGGCAATACAATCGCCGGCGCAGCGGTGAGCGGTCACATGGCAGACGGCGCCGGTGGCCGGAGGCGGCGAAGGCTTCTTGGGCCATAAGGGAAAGCCATCACCAAGTCAATAAGATTGATTGCTGGCCCGAAATCACCGGATGACATGGACAAAAGGCCCAATTCACAATTGTTGTTCCGTAACGTATCATTCAAGTAGCCTTCCTCCTCCATCCAGATCATAATAACACGGGAGTTAATCAATCAATCAATTAGCTAGGCTATATAATCCCCTTCCTCAAATAAAGGAGCTCATGTTGTAATTGTTACATGGAGCCAAGCCAGAAGCACAAGAGAGTCCATATAATACTGTGGTAAGTACAGCACAACACAAATTCAACAGCTTTATGTATGTAAAAGCTGCAAACAACATAAACCTCCCAAGCCAGAAGCCACAGCAAAAATTGCTCAAAGTCGCCAAGTTTGGCGCAAGTAGCAAACCCTACTCATCTTATTCAATCTTGGTTATATAACAAAGTTTTTCAGCAAAACCTCATCGGAAGCTCAACAAAGCTTTGCTAAAAGGAACAGCAGCAGCCTGCAGTTCAGTGCAGTTCTTCCATTGGTTGAACAGGTCAAACTTGCTCGGTTCTTCATCAGTACTTGCTTCGCCACGCGTTCCAGTTAAGCTTGAGCTGATACCACAGAGGAGAGACCCCGTGGACTCCCCTTGACACCCGAGAATCAAACACATTGAACTCACATCTTCGCAGGGTATCCAGGAGGACCTGGGCCGGCAAGGCTGGGAGGAGCACGGGGATCGCGTCTTTAGGCACTGACGATGCAAGCTCCCGCGCCTTGTGCAGGTGAGCCTCGGCAACAGATGCAACCTTGAAAACTGCGTCTGGCAGCCTCTCGTCCATCCTGACCTCTGATCTGCCACCCTCCCGTGTGAGTAGGCCACATTCCTCAGCCACACTAGCTGGGATATAAGGTACTGTCCCTTGCTTATTTACATGGTGAGGCAGCGCCTTGAGCAGTAACAGAAGCCCGCTGGCTTTGCCGATGTGAGAGGCGGCGTGATCAGCAACGGTGGACTGTATCCCACCAGCCTGCAGGGTCATGTAAAGGATGGTGGACTGGGTGTCTTCCGCGTACCTCTCCAACTCAGTGCTCGTCTCAGGAATGGTGCCCTCGTCACGGTTGGCATCGTTTATCCTCGCCTCCACGGACCGCTTGAGCCAGTGCTTGCTAACCTTGTGGTCTGTGACGACCGAAGAGAGCGCCTGGGCAACGGGATGCTCGACCAGCTTGTTGGCAAAGACCTTGTCGACGGCGTCCTTCCACCAGAGGAGGCGCATGAGGCCTGTCCGAGGGTCAGACACGACGTCCATGGCCTTTGCCGTCTCAACGTTGAAGGCGCGGAAGGTGAACGCGGCCTTGCGCATGTCCGGAGGCAGGTGGAGAAGGCAGAGGTAGTGGTGGTAGTCATAGGCGCGGACTTGCCTGACGCAGTATGAGAGGGCTGCCTGTAGGCTACTGCTTGCTGCTGGCGTGCCACTCATGAGCCCTGCCTTCCTGTATCAGGAAGGAAGGTCCCTGCACGACACTGAAAAGGAAATGCACATGATTAGATTAGGTCGTTTATATACAACAGCTGAGATTGGTAACCGTAAACCGAACAAGGTATGCTAAGTTACTACTGATAAAGGAAATGAAGAGGCAACCTGAATCGAAGAGGAACGCCTGCTTCAGTTTCAGGGGTTCATAGTGCTGAATATATAAACCAAGTATAAAGTAGGGACTTTGCAGGGAAATTAAACATGACATGTGCACCGGTAAATTGCAATTGGTGTGGGACATCCAGTAGTGCGATCAACGCAGCATATCGAGTGCAAAGAAATGTGGCAACATAGATGGACAAACTAAGTGCATTTTTCGTTTAGAACGAAATGAATCGCTGCTGGCTGAATCGATGGTGACCTAGCAGTAGCAGGTGGGAGGGCGACCGAGGATGGGAGACCGCCTGGCGTGGTGGTGGCTAGGGAGGTCATTACCACCGCGCAGCGCATGGATCCGCATCCTCAGGCGAACTAAGACTAGCATACAGAGAGATGCGGCGCGAGCCAGTGTCTAACAGAAGCAGGGAAGAGCACAGCAACGGAAAGAGGGAGGGATTTTTCCTTCTCTGGATGAAGGGAAGCGTACCTGTGCGCCGCCGGAGTGCCGGAGACGGGCGGCGGCGCCGATGGGGATCAGCTCTGGCCGTGTTGCTGTTGGGCGGCGGAGTCGATGGATGGGCCTCTCAATTTTCTTCTCCTCCTTCTTTTGGTCGGTTCGGTTAACATTAATAAGTGGGCTGGTCCCGGCCCAAATTAAAGTATTATGGGCCAAACCGGAAAAGCGTCGTCCAGCCACGTGGCTCCGGCCGTGCGGGGCGGGGCGTTTATCCGACTCGGCTCTCAGCAGCTGCCCGCCACTCGTGCTCGCCAGCGGCCAGCCAGTTGGCCTTTCCCGGCGGCGGCAGCGATGCTCCTCCTGCGCGCCAACACGCTCGCCGCCGTACCGGTGTCCTTCTCCACGGCGCCGGCGGCGTCCTATAGTTACTTCCCCTGGCCCTCCTCCTCATCCACCACTGCAGCGCGCTGCTGCGTCGGCTCCACCGCCAGGCTCGCCGCCGCCGTGCAGTTCGATCCCCTCCGCTCCGGCTTGGTCACCGCGGAGGGCGGCGAAGAGCAGCAACGCGATGACACGGAGGGGGACTCAGACGACTGGGAAGAGGAAGGGCCCCAAGGATCGGACTCCAACGGCATCTCCGGCATCCACGTGCCGCGCCAGCGCTACATCGCCGTCCCCAAGGCGGCCCTCCTCGACGCCGTCCTCTCGCAGTTCGCGTCCGACACCGACGCCGCGGACTTCAAGCGCTGCGCCAGGTGTGCTAATGTTATTTCCCACTTCGCCAACGATCTACTAGTAATTATTTCATTTCACTCCCGCCCTGCTCTGCAGATGCTTGGACGCCATCCTTCACGCCGAGCACAAGAGGATGCTCGAGGAGATGCGCACCTCTTACATGCTTACGCAACGCAGCCAGGAGGAGGGCGATGGCAGTGCCACTGACGATTCTTCGACCTCCGACGTCGTCAACGGCAAAGCCGCCTCTGGATTTTTCGGCATTACCCAAGAAGACGGCACGTTGTTCCTTACTAGAAGCTTGGGCTTGAGAACTCTGCTCGGATTAACCCCAGACCCTGATTCCCAGACCAGGTAATAATAACAACAAATAACAATGATAGAAACGGATCCATGAAATGTTGGATGCTCTCAAACTCTAGTTGCTTATAAATTCAGTAAGCTACATCCATGCTAAACCACCTTTTTTTTTTTTTTGAGAAAAACCATGCTAAACCACCTCGCCTGACTAGTGCCTCTACTGACTGATTGCTTTTGTGTGACTGCCGTGCTCAAAAAGAGTTGCTTTTGCAACTCAGTTTCAGCGTTCTTTCATGAACCTACTACGCAATGCTCAGTTTGAAGAGCTCTCCGCACAAGATCTGCTCTTGACGTATGCCCTGAATAGCGATTACCTCCTCACGCTGCCCATTTATGTCGATTGGAAGAAGGCTGCTCAATCTAATGCAATAATATTCAGGTCACACTTGTCTGATTCATATCTTTAAAAGGAACTATCACTCTCTGTAGAATTACTCCAGACATCCCTTATTTTCCCTCCCTTATACAGGCGTGGATATGCGACCGAGAGACAGAAGGGCCTCCTGTTGGTTGAGAAACTTGATTACTTGCAATCAAAATTCTTGCAGAATGTCTTCTTCGGCCTCTCCAAGCCCTTGAAAAAGCCAGGCAAATGGCTTAATGAGGTCAGTCAATCTTTCTGTCCTCACATGCCTATTGCCTAGTGTTCATGATCTTCGATGTGACTGTGACCTCTTATTTATTATATCCTGTTCACCTGTCATACAATACAATCAACACTAACTCTTTAGTGGCTCTAATACTGTTGTACACAGTACACACACAGAGTTGAAAGAGATGGTTCTATTGCGGAAGTAACATTTGTCTCGGATTATCAATACATGTTATCATAACAGTATAGGAGCTGCAGCCTTATTATTGTGCATCACAGTACATGTGCTTTTAGTTCTTTGGCCAATTAACTCAAAAGCATCTATTGCTACAATCCATGTACACTCTTAGACCATTGCAAATGAGCTAGCTAACCACCGGCAGAGCTTAGTGAGGGCCATAGTGGGCCATTACCCAGTCTGGGTTTCTTATTTTTAATATAATCGGCAGCTCTCCTGCCTGATTCGTTTCGGAAAAAAAAATAGTGGGCCATGGCCCCCCCTAAGCTAGATCATTTCTTAATGGATGTCTTAGCTTTACTACTTTAATTGCTAATGAAATATTAATATGCTCTCCTCTTCTTGCATTTATATCATATTGGCCCCCTCTCCATTCATGACCAAGCTCCGCCAAGCTAACTATCAGAATTCGAGAATAATTTAAATGCTGCAGATTTCGCTACTTCTAGGCAACTTGTTATGAAATCAGCATTCCAATTATGTTCCTTTTTTTCTCTGAACTCTTACGGATTTTGCATCTCACTCAGGACTTTTGGCTAATTGTATGTGATTATTTTAGTTCATGGCAGGCTTTGAAAAGATCAACAGATAATCCAGGATTTCAGATCTGGATCGACAAATTAAGAATCTGGCTTAAAGAGCAAACTTATGCAGATAATTCACTGCTGTTGATAGAAACATGGGACAAGCTTAGTTCTGATCAGTTACCTGATGCAGACATTCCTATTTGGATCGCTGCACAAAGGGCAGTCTCTCGTTATGAAGGATTTCTGTCACCTGTTGGTCCTCGTGGAAGACTGTTAAGAAGATTGCTTAAATGGACTGGATTAATACCTTCTCTACCAGAAGCAACAATAAGATCCAACAATGAAACTAAACATCTTGAAGGACATGTGAGGTTAGAGCCCAAGTATATGTACACTGTAGTTTTCTCTTCACTTTAGGGATACTTTATTACATCTTGGTAATATTTGTAGTTTATGCAAATGAATGCAGCCCAGCTCTACAGAATTATTGCATAAGGATCTGATGACCAAGCTTGTTATAAACTTCCAGATTTCTGAAGCATAGCCCATATTCGATTGTTCCTTTGCACATATTCTTCTAGCTACAATAGATATTACTATTACCATTTTATTGTTTATATACATAAATGTGGAAAGAGTTTGCTATAAAAAAACAAAATTATAACTGAAAAATTATATGAAATGGTCATTTACTCATTTGCTTGCTAATTTCTTTTGTTGTGATATTATATAACTCAACCATTCATATCATATTTGATGACTTTGTAGGCCAAACTTTCTACCAAGAATTACCCTTGCTAATATATGGGAACCTGCAAGCAGAGAATCTTGCAATAACAATATCTGGGAGATAGTGAAAGCTTCTTTTGGTATTCTGTTTGGGAGGTCTACTCTTCAGGTATGTAGAAAGTTGATTTTGCGTCATACATTTCTTACAATATGATTGTTGCAATGAAAAGGTGTGAGTGGTTGTGTTGGTTCAATAGCTGATTGATCACATGCTTACATCAAGTGCAACAGAAAAAAAAAACAGGTTACACTAAAAACACACACATGGCCATGAAGTGCCTTGGACAGCAATACAAAAAAGAAGCTATAAATAAAAGCAATTAAAATGGCATAGGATGGACACAGCCTTTGTTCAAAATAAATTGACATGCTACTACCATGGATAGAGAACTGGCAATATTTAAATGATTTATCTTTTGTTCTGCATAGACTTGGGTATCAAATTAAACTAGAAACTTTGCCAGGAACCTGCATTCCAGGAGTTAATACTACTTTACACTGATGAAGCTGCTCAAAGTGAAAAGAAGGATACATCTGAGATGCTTCCACTACAACTGAAAATTTATGAGAAGATTCCGCTCCCAGATCTGCCAGTAAGTCCCTGAGTCTCAGATAAACCGGAAAAATAAAATTTATCGTTTCCTAGATGTTTAAGGAAAAACAATGTTTCCCAGATCTAGAATACATTTCATTAATATCATCCTAGTTAGAAGGCTTGCTATCTATTATCATTACTGTTAGAAGAGTCAAGGGCCTATTGAGCCTTAACCCGTTAGGGTTAATTAGTCGCTTGCTTAGGGGTCAAGTAAGCCTTGCTTGTAAGTCAAGAAATCCTCTCTATATAAGGAGAGCAGATATATCAATCTAATCAAGCAAGAGATTAGAAGGAAAAACCTTCTCTCTTGCCGGCCGTGGGCGAAGCCCCGCGGCCGGCGTTCCCAGCGCCCCTCACAGCCCTAGTCGCCGGTCCTCCGTCTCTCTCTAGCTTGTGAACAGTACCCGCGAGTACTGTAGCGCTGCGGTACTGTAGCTCGCCGCCGCTCCTCTCTTCCTCAATTCTCCCCATCCCAACAGTGTCCATAACAATCTGGTATTGGAGCCTCGCCGATCATGGCCTCCACCACTGCCGCCGTCGCGCCGCCGATCCCACCCACCACCACCCTGCCACTGCTCACATCGTCCTCGTCCATCACCCTGTCCGCTGCCGTGGGCGCGCCGACGGATGCCGCCGCAGGGTCCTCTGCTGCCGTTCCCCTGACCCTGGAGTCCCTCGCCGCCGTGGTTGCCGAGATGTCCACCAACATGGCGCAGATGAGCCGCAGCATCATCGCCCTGCAGGCTGCGTGGATGGGGCTCACGCAGCAGCCGCCTCCGCCGGTTTCGTCGCTGCCCCCGCCACCCCCGCCGCACTCAGCGCTGCCCGCGCCCTCCATCGCCGCGCCGGCCGCGGGTGCTAGTCCGCCGCCGAGCTCGGGTCTACCCCTCCACATGATCCGGTGGCCGACCTCGCCGTCCCCCATCCCCGAGTGGGCGCTCGCCGGCTCTGCGGTGGTGCGGCTGCAGGCTGCTGCGCGCGGCCTCCTAGCGCGTCTGCGGGTGCGGGAGATGCGCGATCTGCAGCTGATTCAGCCCTGCACCCCTTCGCAGCTCCTCCACGTTGCTCTTCGCCGCGCGGAGGACCTCGATCTTGTCCGCTACATCGGGGATCTTGGGCATGCGGTTTTCCACGCGGGCAACGATCTCAAAGTTTTCGGCGGCGGTAGGAGAGGTACTCCCCTCCTTGTCATTTTCCATCGAAAGCCCTCCACACTCCTCTCTGCAATGCAGACCAGTAGCCGTGCGGCGGGGAGAAGGCATGGGGTCACCGGCGGGAGCGCACTGCCTAGCGCTTCCACATTCCGCCATCGGCCACCGCGAGGGCGTCTTCGCTGTAAGCTGTGGCAACCACTTCATGGTGGCCACACTCATGAAATCCTTTCGTCTAGATGGTGTCCATGGGATCCAGGTGGCTGTACACGTGCAGGTCTAGCGTGCAGATGGTGTCCACCTTATGTTCAGAGTCAAAAATAAAGCGTCCGAGTCCATTTCAGGGTGAGCATAATAAAATAAGCCGAGATGTAAAAGGCTTGTTTGTGAGTGATAGGTTTGTGTCAAGTCGAGTTAGGTTGCAGCTCGAGGACGAGCTGCATGTCCAGGTGGGGTGTAGTGTTAGAAGAGTCAAGGGCCTATTGAGCCTTAACCCGTTAGGGTTAATTAGTCGCTTGCTTAGGGGTCAAGTAAGCCTTGCTTGTAAGTCAAGAAATCCTCTCTATATAAGGAGAGCAGATATATCAATCTAATCAAGCAAGAGATTAGAAGGAAAAACCTTCTCTCTTGCCGGCCGTGGGCGAAGCCCCGCGGCCGGCGTTCCCAGCGCATCTCACAGCCCTAGTCACCGGTCCTCTGCCGCTCTCACATGAACAGTACCCGCGGGTACTGTAGCACCGCCGCCGCTCCCCTCGACTCTCCCCTCTCAATCCCAACAGCCCACATAACAATTACTCAGATGAGAAATCTATTGTCTTAATTACTTTAGTACTGATGAAGCCTTAAAAAGCCTTCACACTGTTGTATTGGCATCATAGTGACTGTCATACTAAAATTTGTCTGCAGGTAGTTTTTCCCCACAAGAAATTGTCCTTCCGCATCCTAGATACAGTAATTCTCTATCTAACCTTTTTTTACTCTAATCACCTGTTGTCGATGTGGATCCTTACTATATGACTTGTATACATACATGAGATTCTTTTCTGTTCCTGCACATAGGTTTGTTGATTTGCCTTTAATGCAGGTAAGGCTAGATATTGCTACTGTAATAGGTCTATTGGCATATGTCGTCAACTACAAATTTGAGAGTTTAGCCTCATCTCCGTAAGTATGTAATTTGTATCAGTATAAGCTGATGGAACTACATTTTTAATTAATAAAATTATATATAGTGGTTTTGTTTCTTGCATGGGTAATGCAGGTCAGCTTTTCTTCTTGATATAGTTGCTGGTAGTGCACTTGTCATACTTGCGTTCCGTGTGGCACTGGGCTACAAACAGACCCGGGATAGATACCAGGTGAATCATTTTGCTCCTTTTTTCCTTTGTTACAACACAATAGATCCTTAAGTTGACTGTACATCTTTTCCAGCTTCTGGTGAATAAAACACTATATGAGAAGACATTGGCAAGTGGGTTTGGCTCGGTTTACTTCCTTCTCGATGCTTCTGAGCAACAACAGGTTTATATTCATCACCGAGCAGGCAAAGCATGATATGATTTCTCAATTTTTGGCTTGCTGTTTGAGGCAAATGATGGTTTTTTTTGCAGTACAAAGAAGCACTTTTGGCATATGCTATGTTACTCTGCAGAAAGAAGTATCAGGTATGGCATGTGTTCACCTTTGATACCCTGATACCTACTAGTTCGTTCTGAAACTGGCTGACACCTAGTCAGTGACAATTACTAACTAGTCGACCTTTATGGTCCTTTGCAGGTGTCATCTCGTGCAAGCATAAAAGATACATGCGAGCAGTTTATGTATGAGAAATTCAAGGCAAAGGTGAAAGCCAAATAGCCGATAGATACATAGTTTTCGTTCCTATGGTTTGGCATGAGATGTGAATCTCTATTCTTCTAAATCAGAGCCAAGCTCTGAAATATTATTGGGCCACGTCACCTGAAAATCTCCACCGTCGGATCCTAGGTGAAGTTCCCATCTAGCCGTCGTCCTTGAGTCTTAAGCGAACAAACAGGCATGGAGCCGTGGACTCTTCGCGAGACATCGCCGTCACTCGCACGCGTCTGTTCCAGAATCACAACCTCGAGTTTCAAAAAAAATATATCACAACCTCGCACCGCAAGCTCGAGCGCCGCACAACGGCGAGTCGTCGCGACGAGCCGAGGACGCCATGTCTCCCCCAGAGCATCGTGAAAGGTGCCGGTCTCCGCCCTTTACCTGCCGCGTCGCTCGCAGGCCGCCGACGTCCACCCTCCGCCTCCTACGCCACCAACTGCCCACATCTCGGGCTGTGCCGCCCGGAATGCGGCTGTAGCGAGAAGACCGACGCCGCTGCGTCATAAGTGTGGGCGTTGTGGGCTTGATGGCCTCCTTGCCGACGGCATCGCAGTACCGCTTGCTCATCAACAGTGTGCTCTTGACCATGCCTGCGGCGCTTGGCCACCTCGCCTGCCGGTCCACGCCCTCGAGCCTCGACGTACTCTGTCGCCCGCGCCATCTCGCACCTTCCACACCGCCGCGCCCGCAAGGACATAGCAGCACTGCAGACCGACGAGTGGCGTGGGGCGGCGCAGCAGGCAGCACTGAAGAAAGCTCGAATACCGGCTCTCAAGGGACGCCCCCATGGTGTTAGATGAAATGGCCATCCCGTTCGTCGATTCTCAATAAACACAATGCTCCACAGGATAGCCTCACTTGTGAAGATAATGATCTAAACTACAGATTGCTTGGCATTGACAATTTTACGGATGCCAGGAACGGCGGCGGACATGGATGTGCATGTGATGGAAAGGGACACGTTGTATCAGATGCTGATACACTGTCTCCCGTCAGGGAGGTTGGATCAGGTGAGCGGCAAGGGCAACAGAGTGCGTGCAGGGTATCATATCAGTGTATCAAGAGTGCTCTGCCGTTCGGGACTGCCAAAGGGGCTGTATTTCCTGGTGAGGATTGAGGAGCATTTTGATGCATTGCAGCATGCCATAAGGCAGGACTTTGAGTGGGTTCGGCCGGAAGGATGCCCTGATGCGGCTGATGGCCTCCCACTCTACAAACTGATCGAAAGGTTTGTGATGCAGATCCCTAGCTTTGAGGTATATGGAGATTCTGTCCAGTTATATGCATTCGTAGCTAATTAATTATATATACGCCTGTTCTGATGTAAAGTTTTGATTACCTTAAGGCATAAATGATATCACTGTATTAGATTTGTCGATGGGCAATGATCTTTTTTCTCAATTCCAACTGATAGTAGCAATATGACATGACTTGAATTTTTTCCCTGAATGCATATCTGCATAAATTTCTTAGCACAAGTATTTGTAGTGTGCTATTCTTAAACCTATCACTGCATTGAAAGTTAGATAAAGAGTTGAATTAGAAGTGCTAGAAAGGAACAAGAAGGCAGTATCTTCTTTGGAGTCAATTCTCGATTGATCTGCTTTCTTGCTTCAGTTATTTGTGATTCATGGGTTGGGAACCAATCACTGCATTGTTGCTCGTTATCACATTTACAAACTAGATGTCACCTTTTTCTTTCCATTCCTAATTGGAACGAGCAAACTAAATGTCCTAGCAGGCTGAGGTTACAAAGCCTTAACATTGATGGGTATCACTTCTTTCAATATTTTTTGTAAGGATAGTTTCTTGTAATAATTAACCCATAGTACGACTATTAAGCCTCATTTTATTCTCAATGAAAATATTATATGGTCATGGATCAACTTAGTATAACAGCAACTGTACAGTTAAAGAAAACAACTAAAAAATTTATGCACGGTTGATGGTTGCTTTTTAGTGTTCATATAAGTTTAGTGTACTCCAAATTTGTAAATTGATCAACTCAGTTTATATATGTTCGAATAGAAAACAAAGTAATGCCTATTCTCTGATTCTGTTAACCAAGTTTCGTTTGCCAACATACTTCCTGCGAGTTGTTCTTCCTCACAATAACAGTAATATACTTGTGTATGTCGAAATCTCTACACCCTGAGTCCTCCATGCAAGATACTGGATACACTTTGTCTTACAGAAAAGATAAGAAAAAGCAAAGCGGGAAGGGTCACAGAGAGCTTATTTTGGGCTCTGTTCTCGAGGCATACTCAGATAGATAGATAGAGAGGTGTCAGGCTAGCTTTCAAACAATGTCAGCATAAAACATCTATATAAATTCTCACACGTCTTCGATTTCCCAGGCCCACTTACATTATGTGCACTATCACCTTCTGGTAGGTAATGTAGTTTTTACAATGGCTGTGAACTACTGAAGTGGATGGAGAGCACAGAGGAGAAGTCGCCTGCTGGTATTTTTTTTCTTCTTCCTCTTGCTGAAACAGCCCTGATCCACATCATCTGTCGACTGTCATGATTTCTCCAACAATGTCAAGTTCTGAGCTATACTCAAATATTCAGAATTACTGTTGTTAGACAAATGAACAATCACATCACATGTTAATTTTCTCCCATAAGTACCATAATAGTTTTATGAAGTTCCAGGTTTCAGATAATAGTACGAATCTAACATGAGCCATTTGGGCACCAAAAAACACAAACGCTCTATTTATTCAATGATACTTGAGCATCAAATCAAACAATTGATGATGAAATACTTTATCAATATTTGCAGCATTACCTTGAAAGGAACCTTGAAGCTATAGAAAGGGAACTCAATCTTGACGAAGAATCAAGCAGAAAACACTCAAAGGAAAAGCCAAGCCAGAGGAATATAAGAGATGGTCAACAGCTCTTGGGATAGTCCTTTCATCTTCTTATAAACCCGTCTTTAATGTTGTATAATTCACAGTTGTTTCCAAATTAATTGACTGTAAAGCCTTTCTATGTAACCCTTTCTCAAAGTTAAATTTAGGCCTATAACAGTTTATTCTGGTACCCGGGTGTTTTCCATGGCTCAATAGTTCATATCTGGATCTGCGTTTAATAAAATAATTATCAAAACATGATATCATACAAGTTTATCCATGAATTCAAATTTGATTTCAAGTGTTCCTATTATCTCCATTGGTGGCACATCATGAAGCCTGGATATAGGTAGAGTCAATGGTATAAAAGTTGAAGAAATTTCACATTTTCATCAAATGATAGGCTAATTCAAGTTTAATAGCTGTACCACTGCAGTTCCATGATGAGGTACTTTGTGAACAAGCACCAAACCTTACATCTTTTATAATTTATCTTCAGATTTCGAATTTTTGCTCTAGCAAATACCTCCACGATCAAATGGCCTGGTTCACTTCAGCAGGAGCGCGGCAAAGCCGCGCTTGTTTTCTAGTGAAAATTCTGAAGTATTTGGATTTGCTTGTAGATTGAGATGCCGATTGACCAGGCTATGGAGACACTAGTGCGGCTGGGGCTGGTGATTGAGCTTCCAACCGATGACGGGTCAAGCGTGATTGGTCTCCCATGTTCGGAGGCATACGAGATCCTGAAAAGCCGTTGGGATGGCTTGTTGGAACAAGAGACAGAGCAAGGTAGGTGGACACACGAATGGTGATGTTATATAGATAGATGCACACAGATTCATGGCAATGGACCGATGATGGTATATAAGACTTATTCGTTTGTTGTGCAGGCTGATGAGACATGTACATTGGTGGTTTTGTGTTCTTGGAGTGAAGTGGGATGCAGTGCAGAGACCATTATTGTTGCAGTATAAATCGGATAGAGGAGGTGCTTGTACTTTGTGCTGCTTGACGTGTCGGCAAAGCTGAGGCAAGACGTATGCGTTGAGTCTGAGATGAGATTGAGCTCTCTTATTCTTATATAGGAGTACTAGCAACATAGCAGTATACCAGTTGTGTATAGTAGTGGATATTCACGCACTAGTAATTCAGAGAAGAAGAGCAGGCGAGACGACAGACGATGCAAATGAAGCGAGATGCAGATGGATGGAGAAATCGATGAGGTGGTACTTAGATAGGTAAGTACATGTATCATTGTTGCAGTTATATATGATTGTAGGTTCTACCAAGTGTATGTGTATATGTGCGACGTGCATGAATAATCGTGAATTCGGACAGTATGTTATACACGATGGCAGTGTATGTATATATATGGGCGTTTTTATTTGTGAAAAAGTTACTACTAGAAAGAATTACTGTCTCATCAATCAAATAAAAAGGAATTACATTACAAATATAATAAATGCACTTATGGTCTTTTTTTTTTTGGATGCATGAGTATCCACATGTACTGGAGTGGATTGGAATGGACCTGTTGGGTTCGTGACTAGAATGTACCATGCCCCAGGTTAGTTATGCCATAATTTTGTGGCAACTGTTTGGTTCGCTGCCACAGTTACAGCTGTCACATTTTCTTAGAACACTATTTCACATGTCATCTTGCTAAATTTTACCATAAGTGTAGCTTCAATTTTCCTCGCCAAACTTTCTTTGGCAGTCACAGTTTGCCAAAGATTTGACGTGGCAAAATATAACACCAACCAAACAGACCCTTAGTTTAATTTCACTCCAATCTAAAATACGTGTGCATCCAAAGCCATAAATATATATGCTGGGAAGGAAGTAACTCTGACGTGATGGGATAATGTTGCTGCAACGAATTTCCGTGAATTCCTCGGATCCGAGAAATTCGTGAAATTGGAGGGCCGGCGCGACTCTTCAGTTTCTGCGTAAGTCTTTGTGGTGCGCCTCAGTTCTCGCTCGCTATATAACAGCGACTTCCTTTATTTCTCAGATCCATCTCGATCGATCTCTCTTGACTCTTGAGCCATGCATCTCTCTCTCTCTCTCTCTCTCTCTCTCTCTGATGATCTTTTCTCCTCTCGTACTAATTTGTTTGCTTCTTTAATTTTTTTTAATTAAAAAAGTTCCCTTCATCACCTGGTTTCTGTTTGAGTTCCGTGTGTTCTTGCGATGTTGCTTCTCTGCTCTCTGGTTAGTATATATAGGGAGATTGTTCTCTGCCTATTTGCTAGGTCGTTTGACGAATTTTGATTTAATTTGGAACCTATTCATATGCATATATGGATGGATGCATCGATACTATATTAATTTATATATATATTTATAATTGGTCATCGAGCAAGAAGGCAGGTTACCCTTTGCCTATGAATGCATGGCACTGGAGTCGTTGTGCTGCTCGGACATTGACATACGTTCCTGGTTCTCTCTCTTGGATCGATCGGATGTATCTATCGATCAAGCGGGATCAGGCAAACATCTCTCTCGTTTTATTTGTTTGTGTTTTGGATCTCTCTCTCTCTCCGATATGATCCATGCATGTAGTCTAGTCTGGTATGGCTGGCTGACTTCAGTTCCAGTATTTCTTGCTATTTTGGTTTTCAAGCTACGTGCATACTTGGCACGACTCTTCTACAAAAAATGTGTGGTTTCTGTGTCTCCACTACTCACTTGCATTGTGAGGAGAAAAAAAACAATGATAAGATGACAATTAATGTAAAATAACAGTAATATAATATATTGGCCACATTAATAAGATGGCAATGTAAATTATAGTACTAGTATATAATATAAAAAAAATCATGCGTTGAACGAACGAACTGATGTTACTAGTAGTTTTGGAACTGGTCGATCATTGGAAACAATGCACATGTTAGGAGCATATAATAAATTAACAAAGTTACCGCATTAGGATTGGAAACTTAACAGACGAAAGAAAATTTCAGATTCATTCATAAGAGCAAGAACAGAAGTGAAAGACATTTTTTCTTTTTTTATTGAAAAGCAACCGATAATATTTCTTTGGAAACAGGAGGGGTAGCACCCACGGCTGGCCCTGAGGGCGGGTAAGCGGGGTGGCCGCCCTGAGCCCTCAATCCCACGGGCCCACCCTAGATATACACTCAGTACGTAACTGTATCAGAATATGGCTTGGTTGGCTCTTAAGGCCCACGGCAGCCTAGCAGTTTGGCGTTGGCGATTTTTTGACTCTGCGACTACGACTTCTCATCTCGGAACCAAATCGTAAATCCCAAACACAATGTAGCAACTGCGATGCAATCACCGAACTCAACGGTGGCACCGGGGCGGGCAACCAACTCGGAGTAAGACTCCAACGAGGCGCACGTAGCTTCGTATGAACCAGGTATGCACTAATATCCGAAGTCCCCCAAACTAACCCCAATGGGCTATGATGCTGATTTGTATTCCCACCCCACACGCGCACCCGCCCTGTCGCAGTGCCCACGCATCCAGACAACTCGCCTCACCCCCGTAGCACGCCCTGTCCGCCTGAATTCAAAGCATGTAAGGTCCTAGATGGCTAGAGGGGGGTGAATAGCCTATAAAAACTTCTACAAATGACACTAAGCAAACTTGTTAGAATAACAAACGGCGTAAAGCTTGTTTTGCTTAGCCAAAGGTTGTGATGCAAGCCTCCTATCCACAAGTCTAGTAGATTATGATCTCTAGTTCACACAAGAGCTATGTCACTAATTTTACACTAGAGAACAAGCTAACAACACTACTAGCAAAGCTACCACTAGAGCTACACAAGATAATCTAGTAAAAGTAAGTGCAAGAAAGATGATTGTGATTCTTATACCGACGGTGGAGTGAAGATGTTGCCAATCACCAAGATGATATACAAACAATCAATATTGACAACACAATATGAAGACCAATCACCGGGAGACAAGAGACACAATATTTTTGTTCACCCGGTGTTCACTTGTGCACCGACAAGCTACGTCACCGGTTGTGTCGACCAACACTTAGATGGTTTTCCGGTGTGACCCTCAAGTCACTTGCCCCTCAAGGCACGCCCCGCAAGGCACCACAAGACACCACTCTCAAGTGAGGTAACTCAAAGACACGTGCATTCCACTAGAGTTGCTTTTGGCGTCCCGCCGAGGAAAACACAAGAACCTCTCACAATCAACCGGAGGTGGTCAAGAACAATCACCTTCTCTTGCCAACGCCTCCAACAATCTCCAAGCCGACTAGGAGCGGTACTCTCCAAGAGTAACAAGAAATACACCGGCTAAACCACCCACAAGTGCCACTAGATGCCCTCAAGCTATGCAATGCACTTTGGGATCACTCAATCTCACTTTTGATTTACAATCAAGCAAGAGAGATGAGTGGGAGGAGAAACTTTAGCTCAAAGGATGCACAAGAGTGTTAGAAATGCCAAGCGACCTCCCCAAGGGCCGGCCAACGAGTATTTATAAGCATCCCATACAAATAGAGTCGTTGCCACTCCACTGAGCGTTTTTCGGGACGACCGGACGCGCTGGTCGAAACTGACCGGACGCGCTCAACTGCGTTCGATCGCCCTACAAGGTCTACGTGTCCACCCAGATTCAAATGCGACCGCCAGATCCTCCAACGGTCACTGCGCGCCAACGGTCAAACGAGCGACCGGACGCGCTGCTCAACCGACCGGACGCGCCGATCGCACAGCACCGCACGCCCGCGAAGCATCGACCAGACGCGCTCCAGACAACGACCGGACGCGACAGTGCCAGCGTCCGGTTGGAGTCCAGTAAGCTCCCTCGACAACCGGACGCGTCCGATCGCGTGTGACCGGACGCGCACCGCGTCCGATCGACCTTGCGAACTACAGTTCCCTCAGGGCGCCTGATCGGACGCGCCGGTCCCGCGAGTGACCGGACGCGTCGGTTGCAAACCCTAGCCCGCACGCCTGACTGCTGCGCTGTATTGACCGGACGCGTCCGGTCAAACCGTGACCGCGTCCGGTCCAGCGTCCGGTCAAACCGTGACCGCGTCTGGTCCAGCGTCCGATTACGCTGGTGACCTCCGTTCGCCTCCGTTACTTTTCCGACTTCCGGCGTAGTGGAAAATAGGCATTTCATTTCCCCGAAATCGCATGAATCCCACGCTCGCCGCTCGGCGGGAGGGAGAGAGGAACCCAAACCCCTCTCTACCCGCAAGCCACAGCGCGACCAACGCCACCTTTGCAAATGTGCCAACACCATCAAGTGTACATCTCCATGTGCTTGTGTGTTAGCTTTTTCTCAATCATTTTCAAAGGTTTTCCAGTTAGCTCACTAGGCTCTACATGCAATGCACTTTATGAATTCACCTAGTGGCACCCGTGCGTCGAATAACCGATAAGACTTCCCCTCTTAATAGTTCGGCTATCGACCCTAAACCACTCACACCCTCTATGGTGTCTTGAGTGTAAAACAAAATGGTCCTATGGTTATACCTTTGCCTTGAGCCCATTTTGTTTCTCCAAATGATATGATCCACTTCATATCATCACATGACCGTCTCGATCCATCAACCTTGACTTCACTTGCTCTTCACCGTTGCATCGGTCCATCGGCGCCAAGTCTTGCTCAAGCTTCACCATCACATGGTCCTTCGCTTCGAAGCCTCGACTTGCCCTTCACCTTCACAACCGGTCCATCAAGCCAAGCCTCATCTTGGTCTTCACCATTTTGGTCATATGAGTCAATGTCATGTCTCATATTCAATGACCACCTTTATCTAAATCATCCACTTAGATACAAAGCTTAGTCCTAGGTTTCATCAATTAGCCAAAACCAAACTAGGGACTTTCAAAGCCGCCCACCTCGTCCCGTATGCCCACCCCCCCCCCCGTCGCACCCCGACCGTCGGCCTCCAGCTCGCCGCGGCCCATTCTCCGGCGCCCGTGTGTAAGTGCATTCGCCCCCGTTGTGGGTTTTGGATAATTAATGACAATCAAATTAGGAACTAACATGTCTATCTAAGTGAATATGCAGGTGTTAGTTCATTGAAAGAATTTGTTTGGTCACATTTGGTGATGTTAGCACCCTCAATTCCTTTGGTTGGAAAGCTTTCCGTCTCAAGTGGGTCGATAAGTTTTTATCTTTTGACTTGAGTTATAGGAAACACCGCACTATCAAGAGGGATACAAATTAGGCTATCTAGAGGGAAAACTTGTGCTCAATATGTGTTTGTTTAAGCGTTTGAGAGACACCTTTGCACTCACGGACACTTAGAGAAGTGTTTTATGCCTGGGAGGACCGGTAGTACCGGTGAATGCCCGGTAGTACCGGTAGGCATAAATCCCGCCGGTGATTGCGCTTTAGTTCTGCGAGTTTTTGTTCTAGCGGTAGTATCGGTGGTTGACCGGTGGTACCGGTTGTTGACCAGTGGTACCGGTGAAAGCCCGGTAGTACCGGTAAGCCTTTTTCCCGCAAAATGTATCTTCACCGAAACTGTTCTACCGGTGGTACCGATCGTTGACCGGTAGTACCGGTGAAAGACCGGTAGTACCGGTAGGCTATTTTCTCGCAAAGTCTCCAGTAGGTTGTCTGTAACGGTCGAATCCTTTGGGACCGGTAGTACCGGTGGGCACTCACCAGTAGTACCGGTACCGCTTCGAGGATAAGAGTATAAATAGCTCTCCCCTTCACTTCTAACCGTTACCCACGCCATTTACTCCCACCAACCTTCAGACAAACAGCTCTCAAGCATTGACTCACCCTCTCTCTCTTCCTCTTGGCTCTCAAATCCAATCCCTTGTAAGATCTGAGTAGAGAGGAGAGATTTAAGAGTGGAAAGCTTCGATTCTCATCTTGAGCACTTGATTCCCCTCCTAGTTGGCTTGGTTTGTGTTTGTTACTCTTGGGTTCTTGGAACCCTAGCCGGCTAGGTGTTCTTCGTGGTTGCCCGTGTTGTTCTACTTGTGAGGGCACCCCGAAGTGTTTGTATTACCCTTGTTTTCTTAGTGGAAATCTTGAGCTAACCTTTGTGGTTGCTTGAGGGAGGCAAGGAGGTGGAATAGACTCTGACCTTAGTGGTCACCTCAACAACGAGGACGTAGGAACTCCTTTGTGGGGTTACCGAACCTCGGATTAAATCGTGTGTCCTGCGTGCTTGTTGTTGTTGCTATTTGTGTTTACTTGAAATATTACTTGCTCTTTGTGTTCTTCCTCTTTCCTATCTCTTTCATAGGTTGTGGGTGCTCGATCTACTACTTGGTGAAGGAACAAGAAAGGAGAGTTCATAAACTTCATCAACATCATCTTCGGTAGTGGGGTAAAACTCAGATCTAAAATCACAACACGCAAATCTCTGATTTCGTAGTTTTAGTAGGGTACCGGTAGTACCGGTGGTTTGCGTCGGTAGTACCGGTGATCCCTCACCGGTAGTACCGGTCCAAACCAACCGGTAGTACCGGTCAGTGTTTTAACTTCCGCGTTGAGTTTTGAGTTTCAGGTTTTTAGATCCACCTATTCACCCCCCCTCTAGGCCTATTAGATCCTTTCAATTGGTATCAGAGCGCGGTTCCCTCGTGTTTAGAGCTTGACCGCGTGAGGAGAAAGTATGGCTACCTTTGATGATGACACCTTGAACAAGCTAGTTGAGCTACTTGCCGGGAAACTCAGTGACAGGCTTCTAGAGCAACAAAAAGAGCAAATGAACAAGATGCAAGATGAGATGAACAAGTTGAAGGAAGCCGTAAGTAAGAAGATTGAAGATGTGGCAAGTGGTGGTGATGGAGATGGTGAGAATGAAGCAATCAAGACACCTAAAGGGTTTACTCGTGTTCCATATGAGTACTCTTCTTTTAGCAAATCCAATCCACACTTGCCAACCATTAACCCCGGCAAACCACCTCAATTTGATAGAGTTAGATATACCGATTGGGCTCATAGAATGAAGATGCATCTTATTGCCGCAAGATGTTGGGAGATTGTGGAAGTGGGTGTTAAAGCTTTGGAAGAAGATGGTGAGTTGACAACCGAGGATTACCTTGACATACAACAAAATGCTACAGCTGCTTCCTTGATTCTATCATGTCTAAATCAAGAAGATTACAACAAGGTAAACGGCATGGAAAGTGCAAAGCAAATTTGGGATACCTTGAAGGTTTCATTTGAAGGTGATAAAAGTGTAAGAAAGGGAAACATTGAGCTACTTCAAAGCAAGATTGAAAACTTTGGGATGATTGAAGGTGAAACTACCCAAGCCATGTTTGATAGATTCATGACCTTGATCAATAGAATAAGAGCTCTTGGTGACACGTATTGGGATGACAACTCGGCGGCTAGAAAGTTGTGTAGAGTGTATAGACAAAATAACAACATTATTGCTTCGGTCATCATGGAAAGACCTAACTATGACACAATGACACCTCAAGAAATGCTAGCCAAGTTGAAACACCATGAGTGCTTAGAAGATGAAGCAAAAGAAGCATCAAGTCAAAAGAAGAATATTGCTCTCAAGGCATCTCATGGTAGAAGCAAGAAGAAAGATATTCATGATCCGTCAAGTGATGAAGAACATGATGAAGATTCCGATGCGGAAGAAGCTCTATTAGTTGCAAACTATAGAAAATACTTGAAAAAGAAGAAGGATAGGAAGAGGAGTGGAGGCAAGCCATATAAGAAAAGATTTTGCTATGGTTGTGGAGATATTGGTCATTTCATTGCCGATTGTCCAAAAGAGAAGATGAAGCACAAGCACAACAAAGATGATGACAAGAAGCATAAAGGCAAGAAGAGAGGTGAAGCACATCTTGGTGAAGAATGGGAATCGAATGATGAAAGTGATGATTCAAATGACAAAGACAAGGAGAAGAAGAAGGGTGTAGCAACGATTGCTATTCAAGAGACTTCTTCCTCTCAATCCAAGCGCATCATCAACCATTCTTCGTCACCATCATTGTTCGCCGACTTATCATCATCGCCTAGGCTTTTCGAAAATCTCACCGACAACGACTACTACACTCCTACTTGCCTTATGGGAAAGGGGGAGAAGGTACCACACAACTCTCCGACTCACTCTAGTAATGAATGTAGTAGTTGTGATGAAAATGATGATGAACTTGCAAACAACATGATAAAGAAATTCGGCAAGTCGGCCGGCTCTCAAATAATAAAATTAATCCATAAGCTAGAAAAGCGGGAAGCATGCATCGAGTCACAAGGGGAATTGCTCCTAGTGGAAAGGGAGAAGAACCTTGAACTTGAAGCATGCCTTTCTAAGGAAAAGGAGGAAGTTGAGAAATTAAACATAGAATTGTCCTTAGCCAAAGATTCATATGAACGTTTGACTAAGGAACATTCTTTGGTTAATGACTCTTTAGCTAGTTTAAAGAGTGAACATAGTTTGGTTCAAGAAAGCCTTACAAGCTTCAAAGATAAATATCATACTCTTGAACTTAGCTATGAAACTCTTTGGAATAGCACTTCCATCCATCCTATGGAATCCGGTGATTCCAATGCTTCAACTAGTGGAGGATGTAAAAGATGTTATAATCATGATATAAGTGCTTGTGCTACTAACCTTGTTGAGCTAGAAAAGAAAGATAAGGAGATTCAAAGATTGAACATGGTTATCAAGAATGATTACAAGAAGAAGCAATCAACAACCATGTACAAGTCATCAAGACACCCCCTCATCAAGGATGGACTTGGCTACAATAGGTATGATGGTAAAGCAAATGAAAGGAACATGATTAATGGAGTGCCTTGTGTGAGATTTAACAAGGGTGTGGCACTAGATGATCTTATCAACAAGGTCAACAACGTTGCCACTCCTTCAAGCACATTTGTCAAGACCAAGGCCAACAACAAAAAGAAGCAAGTGCTTACCTCCAAGCAACAAGTACCCATTTCACGAAGCTATGCTAGTGATTATATGTGTTGTTGGGGGAAGGATGGCAAGATTGTTGTGAAGTATGTTGGTGCACTCAAGAAGAAGCAAATCATGAGGAGTGTTTGGGTGCCCAAAACCTATGTGACTAACCCCTTAGGACCCAATTCTATTTGGGTACCTAAAACCAAGGCTTAATTTGTTTTTGTAGGAATACTCCTCCGGTGGAACAAGTTGGGTGCTAGATAGTGGATGCACTAATCATATGACCGGGGAGAAGAATATGTTCACCTCCTTTCAACCAAATCAAAGTACAAGTGAACGCATTGTGTTTGGTGATAATGGTAAAGGAGATGTCCTTGGTTTGGGTAAAATTGCTATCTCAAATGAAAATTCTATTTCAAATGTATTACTTGTAGAAGGGTTAGGATACAATTTGTTGTCCGTTTCACAACTTTGTGAGATGGGCTACAATTGTCTCTTTACCAATGTGGGTGTGGAAGTCTCTAAAAGGAAGGACTCCTCCATTGTCTTCACGGGTCGCTTGAAAGGCAAACTTTATCTAGTTGACTTCACATCTAGTAAAGTGAAGCCCGAGACTTGTTTAGTGGCAAAATCTAGCATGGGTTGGCTATGGCATCGCCGACTAGCTCATGTTGGAATGAGGAACTTGGCCGACCTTCAAAGAGGCGAACACATCCTTGGACTAACAAATGTCTCTTTTGAGAAAGATAGGATTTGTAGCGCATGTCAAGCGGGCAAACAAGTTGGAGCCAAACATCCCGTCAAAAATGTTGTATCAACAACGAGACCACTTGAGCTACTTCATATGGACTTATTTGGTCCCAATGCTTACATAAGCATTGGAGGTAACAAATATGGCTTCGTTATTGTTGATGATTATTCCCGCTTCACTTGGGTATTCTTTTTGCAAGATAAAAGTGATACTCAAGTAATCTTCAAGAAGTTTGCAAGAAGAGCTCAAAATGAATTTGAAGTGAAGATCAAGAAAGTGAGAAGTGACAACGGGACGGAGTTTAAAAACACCAACATTGAAGAGTTCCTTAATGAAGAAGGAATCAAGCATGAGTTTTTGGTTCCCTATACTCCTCAACAAAATGGTGTTGTGGAGAGAAAGAATCGAACACTCATAGAAGCAGCAAGAGCAATGTTGGATGAATACAAGACTCCGAACAAGTATTGGGCGGAAGCGGTCAACACGGCATGTCATGCAATCAACCGCTTGTATCTTCATAAAATCATGAAAAAGACCGCCTACGAGCTTCTTACCGGTAACAAACCTAAAGTGCATTACTTTCGAGTTTTTGGATGCAAGTGTTTCATACTTAACAAGAAATCCAAAAGCTCAAAGTTTGCACCAAAGGTTGATGAAGGTTTCTTGCTTGGTTATGGTACTAACGAACATGGCTATCGTGTTTTCAACAAGACCACCGGTCAAGTTGAAATAGCGATTGACGTGACATTTGATGAAACCGACGGCTCTCAAAAGGAGCAAGTCAATGTTGACATTATAGGTAAAGAAGAGCCATCCTCTCAAGTGATCAAGAAGCTTGCTACCGGTGAAGTAAAGCCCGTTGAAGAAGATGATGAATATGTACAAGAGCAAACCATTCATGATCCGCATATGCATCATGGGTCGATAAATGTCCATGATGATGGTTCTACATCAAAAGATGGACATGATTCAAGTGTTCAAGTCATTCAAAATTCACCACAAGTCGAAGATAGCAACCAAGTTGATGATCGAAATAGAAATGAAGACAACTTCACACAAGATCTTAATCTTGATTTTTCAATCAACCAAGACAAGGATGATGAAGATGAAGGTCCAATCCAAAGGAGAACTCAAGTGCCTCACCCAAGAGTACATCATACCATTCAACGAGACCATCCCGTTGACAACATCTTGGGAAGCATTCAAAGAGGAGTCGTCACAAGGTCAAGGCTTGCAAGCTTTTGTGAACACTTCTCATTTGTGTCTCCAAAAGAGCCTAAAAAGGTTGAAGAAGCCATTGATGATGAGGATTGGATGATAGCAATGCAAGAAGAGTTGAATAACTTCACTCGCAATGAAGTTTGGACATTGGTGGAAAGACCTAAACAAAATGTGATTGGAACCAAATGGGTTTTTCGCAACAAGCAAGATGAGCATGGTGTGGTCACAAGAAACAAAGCACGGTTGGTAGCTCAAGGATTCACTCAAATTGAAGGTTTGGATTTTGGGGAAACTTATGCACCGGTGGCAACGCTTGAGTCAATTCGGATCTTACTTGCCTATGCCGTCCATCACAACTTCAAGCTATATCAAATGGATATGAAGAGTGCATTCCTCAACGGCCCCCTCTCCGAAGTGGTATATGTAGAGCAACCACCGGGTTTTGAAGATCCCAAGAATCCTGATCATGTCTATAAGCTCAACAAAGCACTCTATGGGCTTAAGCAAGCCCCTAGAGCTTGGTATGATTGTCTTAAGGACTTCCTACTCAAACAAGGGTTTGAGATAGGCAAGGCCGATCTAACTTTATTTACTCGCAAAGTCAATAATGATATCTTTATTTGCCAAATATATGTCGATGACATAATATTTGGTAGTACTAATGTGGCTTTTTGTGAGGAGTTTAGTAGGATTATGACGAATAGATTCGAGATGTCTATGATGGGAGAGTTGAAGTTCTTTCTTGGTTTTTAAATCAAGCAACTCAAGGAAGGGACCTTTATTTGTCAAACGAAGTATACTCTTGACATGTTGAAGAAATTTGACATGGAGAAAGCTAAACCCATCAAGACACCGATGCCAACCAATGGGCATCTTGATCTCGACAAGGATGGAAAGGCCGTCGATCAAAAGGTATATCGTTCCATGATTGGATCCTTACTTTACCTTTGTGCATCTAGGCTCGATATTATGCTTAGTGTGTGCATGTGTGCAAGATTTCAAGCTAATCCGAAAGAATGTCACTTAGTGGTTGTTAAGAGAATTTTGAGATATTTAGTGCACACTCCTAATCTTGGCTTGTGGTATCCTAAGGGCTCCACTTTTGATTTACTTGGCTACTCCGATTCGGATTATGCCGGTTGCAGGGTAAATCGAAAGAGCACTACCGGGACTTGTCAATTTCTTGGTAGGTCTTTGGTGTCGTGGAGCTCTAAAAAGCAAAATAGTGTTGCCTTGTCTACTGCCGAAGCCGAGTATGTGGCGGCCGGTGCTTGCTGTGCCCAACTACTTTGGATGAAGCAGACCCTTAAAGACTTTGGGTGTGAGCTAACCAAGATTCCCCTCTTGTGTGACAATGAGAGTGCCATTAAATTGGCTAACAATCCCGTAAACCATTCTCGTACAAAGCACATAGACATCCGGCATCATTTCTTGAGAGACCATGAAGCTAAAGGAGATATCGCTTTACATCATGTGAGCACCGAAAAGCAACTAGCCGATATCTTCACAAAGCCCCTAGATGAGTCAAGATTTTGTGCTTTGAGGAGTGAACTAAATATCATTGATTCTCGTAACGTGGCTTGATTTCTTAGACATATTTTGGTTGATTCTAGTTAGGCGAAAACTCTTTAATAAAAAAAGGTTTGAGTGAGATTTCAAAATCTATTTTCACTTCTCAAGCATGTTCATAGTTTTGTGTTGTTTCTATGAAATCTGGACTTGCTTGAGTTGGTTCTAGTTCATCATATATGTTCACCATCTCTCTCTCACTTCTTCCTGCACTGGAACCACCGGTGGTACCGCCGGGTGACCGGTAGTACCGACTAGCCACCGGTGGTACCGGTAGTTCGTTTTCTCGCGTCGCTTGTCTGCGGTGGTCGACCTGACCGGTAGTACCAGTGCTTTTCCACCGGTAGTACCGATAGTGTAAGTCCGGCTGGGTATATATAGGGGATGTGACCTTACTTCTCTCATTCTTCTTCCCCGTGCCCGCACCCTACCACCACCGACGGCGCCGCCACCTCCATTCCCCCCACTCGATCTCCCTCCTCCCTCCACCACTCTTGCCGATCTTTGAGGAGAAGTTTCCCCTTGTCGTGGGGATCGCGTGGAGGTGCTTTGGAGTTGCCCAAACCTCTTCCTTTGCTAGGATTTGATCTCCTTTCATCTTCAAGCATGCAAAGGAAGAACCCCAAGAGGGCCGCTCGTCCCAGTGGAGGTGATGGTGGTAGTGCTTCCCGGCCCGTCCGTGGAAGGACTGCTGCTCGTTCTAGCGGCCGTGGTAGTGGTGGTGGCATTGGAGATGAAGATGATGTTGAGCCCCAGGGTGTGCCTGCTCCTCTCTCGAGTATGGGACGCCCCAATCCTCCGCGTCGTCATAGCGAGCAAGTGCAAGGTTAGCGTCCGACAGGTGAGAATCCACAGCTTGCCGCTATGCAAATTGAGGGTCGCTCTATTGACCCTAACATTGTGGCTCAATCCCCCATTCAAATTGGTCTTGCCACTGCCAACCGGATGCTTTTATTTCATCAAAATGCAAATCCTCGTATGTCCGGTCCTCAGAATCAAGGTGGTTATCAACCCTCTCTTCCTATTGACTATTCTAAGAGAGCGGGTGATTTAAGGGTGCAGCGTAGTGAAAATCCCTATCAGTTTATCTGCAACCCTAGTGTGGATGTTCATTTTTGGAGCCGCATGCATTCGGATTATTATTACAAGGTTCTGTTCAAGAGTGGGCAGCGTGGCTCTTCTCCGCCGATATTCCAGCACAAGTGGGTGCAGCGCGCCTCTCTTGATAATTTAAACAATCCTGACATTCACCGTTTGGTTGCTGATCTTGATGCTTGTCGTCTGCTTCCTCTTATGACGTTCCAGCATAATTGGAATGATGAGATTATCTATCAGTTTTATGCAACTCTGTGGATTGATTCTCAGAATCTTGTACTGCATTGGCTCACCCAAGGCGTCCATTACAGATGTGATTATCGGACTTTTTCACGCCTTCTTGGATTTACTGCTGAGGACAGGGGTGCTTCTAGTCTTTTTGATATTTTTCCGGATTCTGTCTCTCACGATGACTTAGAGGCTGCTGAGGTATACAAGCCTGGTGCGGCTATTGATTTCACTACCACTCATTTGAAGCCGTACTTTTATGTCCTCAACAATCTCATTCGCCTCACTTTGGACCCGAAAATTGGAGATTCTATTCATCTCATGCTTGATGCTCCTAAGGTCCTTTGTCGTTTTGGCACTGGTGGTGATCGTTTTTCCATCACTGACTTCATGTGGCACAAGATTGAGCAGGCTACAAATGATCCCCACAAGTCTTTGCCTTATGCTCCATATCTCATGTATATCATTGAGCAAGTGGTGGGTCGTTCATTCCATCACAACGTCGTGCACAAGTCCTACTCCGTCCGTCACTTGGGCCCTAAAGGTACTGTTGGTGGATCCGCTCCTTCTCCCACTCATGGTCCGGCCACACGTACCTCCTCCCACGGTGCTTACAGTGGTGGTGCCTCTACTGCTCCTACTCGCTCCTCCTCGGAGCGTCGTCGGCGTGGTGGCGGTGTCATCAAGTACGCATTGGGGAAGCTTTGGGAGGCCTTCTGTTACAAGGCCGAGAAGGATGATCGTCGCCTAAGGCGCATTGAGCAGCACCTTCAGATTGATCCTCCTGAGAGTCCTCTCCGTGAGTTTCGGGATCCCTTTGTCGAGTACAATGAGTTGTATGGTGCTCCCGTCTCTGGCCTTAGTGAGGAGGCTGGCCCGTCCGATGACCCTCATGGTAAGAAGACGGTCCCTCCATCGCCAGGGCTGGTTGATTACTCCACCGACGACGACGACAGTGACGACGACCGCGACTTCTCGGAGCCTTATTAGATTTCGCTACCTTATCGTTTCCGTGCCTACCCTTTTTGGCACTTGATGCCAAAGGGGGAGTGTTAGGCTTATCATCTATGTAATAGGTAGTTAATGGTCGTTTTTTTTGTTCCAAAACTTGTGGTGAACTATGTATGGTGGACTAAGAATTTTGTATGTGATGATGGATGATTGTAGGCAAATCACTTATGCTTATTTGTTATGTTTGCCTAGTTGTTTTTATGATGGTTGTTGGCTTAATTTGGCTTTGGTTGTTTTAAGTCCTTTTCTTTCTACTTTAGCCTTTCTTGTTTTTGTGTGATAAGTCATGTCTCATGCATCACGTTATATATCTTGTCACACACTTTTAGGCACCCCACGAATTGCAAAATTTAGGGGGAGCTTCCCTTATGTATGCATATTGATTATGATCAATGTTGAGATTCAAGTTCAATGCATACACTGAGGGGGAGCCTCTTGTAAAGTTTGGAATTAAATTTTCTTCAATTCTTTACATCTTATGTAAGCCTAAGTTGGTTGTCATCAATTACCAAAAAGGGGGAGTTTGTAAGTGCATTCGCCCCCGTTGTGGGTTTTGGATAATTAATGACAATCAAATTAGGGACTAACATGTCTATCTAAGTGAATATGCAGGTGTTAGTTCATTGAAAGAATTTGTTTGGTCACATTTGGTGATGTTAGCACCCTCAATTCCTTTGGTTGGAAAGCTTTCCGTCTCAAGTGGGTCGATAAGTTTTTATCTTTTGACTTGAGTTATAGGAAACGCCGCACTATCAAGAGGGATACAAATTAGGCTATCTAGAGGGAAAACTTGTGCTCAATATGTGTTTGTTTAAGCGTTTGAGAGACACCTTTGCACTCACGGACACTTAGAGAAGTGTTTTATGCCTGGGAGGACCGGTAGTACCGGTGAATGCCCGGTAGTACCGGTAGGCATAAATCCCGCCGGTGACTGCACTTTAGTTCTGCGAGTTTTTGTTCTAGCGGTAGTATCGGTGGTTGACCGGTGGTACCGGTTGTTGACCAGTGGTACCGGTGAAAGCCCGGTAGTACCGGTAAGCCTTTTTCCCGCAAAATGTATCTTCACCGAAACTGTTCTACCGGTGGTACCGATCGTTGACCGGTAGTACCGGTGAAAGACCGGTAGTACCGGTAGGCTATTTTCTCGCAAAGTCTCCAGTAGGTTGTCTGTAACGGTCGAATCCTTTGGGACCGGTAGTACCGGTGGGCACTCACCGGTAGTACCGGTACCACTTCGAGGATAAGAGTATAAATAGCTCTCCCCTTCACTTCTAACCGTTACCCACGCCATTTACTCCCACCAACCTTCAGACAAACAGCTCTCAAGCATTGACTCACCCTCTCTCTCTTCCTCTTGGCTCTCAAATCCAATCCCTTGTAAGATCTGAGTAGAGAGGAGAGATTTAAGAGTGGAAAGCTTCGATTCTCATCTTGAGCACTTGATTCCCCTCTTAGTTGGCTTGGTTTGTATTTGTTACTCTTGGGTTCTTGGAACCCTAGCCGGCTAGGTGTTCTTCGTGGTTGCCCGTGTTGTTCTACTTGTGAGGGCACCCCGAAGTGTTTGTATTACCCTTGTTTTCTTAGTGGAAATCTTGAGCTAACCTTTGTGGTTGCTTGAGGGAGGCAAGGAGGTGGAATAGACTCCGACCTTAGTGGTCACCTCAACAACGAGGATGTAGGAACTCCTTTGTGGGGTTACCGAACCTCGGATTAAATCGTGTGTCCTGCGTGCTTGTTGTTGTTGCTATTTGTGTTTACTTGAAATATTACTTGCTCTTTGTGTTCTTCCTCTTTCCTATCTCTTTCATAGGTTGTGGGTGCTCGATCTACTACTTGGTGAAGGAACAAGAAAGGAGAGTTCATAAACTTCATCAACATCATCTTCGGTAGTGGGGTAAAACTCAGATCTGAAATCACAACACGCAAATCTCTGATTTCGTAGTTTTAGTAGGGTACCGGTAGTACCGGTGGTTTGCGTCGGTAGTACCGGTGATCCCTCACCGGTAGTACCGGTCCAAACCAACCGGTAGTACCGGTCAGTGTTTTAACTTCCGCGTTGAGTTTTGAGTTTCAGGTTTTTAGATCCGCCTATTCACCCCCCCTCTAGGCCTATTAGATCCTTTCACCGTGCCATGCCACCATCACTCCTGCGCCTATTGACTCTACAAACAGTATGAAACACGTGCAACATGAAACATTTTAATGCAACATCCATATGAAACGGATGAAACATTTAGAACATACACCTGTAACATATTTGTGAAATATATGCAACATTAGATAAAATACTTGTAACTTACGACCATGAAAACATGTATTGTAACATAAGGCTGAAACAGCTAAAACATTTGGAACACATTCTTGCAACATATGTGTGAACACATGTACAACATCCAAATCAGAACGTTTGCAACATATGTCTAGAACAAATAAAACATTTTAAATAACACCACTAAAACACTTGCAATATGTCGGGGTTATGATACTTCGGGTATCTCAAGGCATCGATTAGATAGCCACTCGAGCGGCCCACGATACACCGCCTTGCATAAGCCCAAACGATCGAGGCTCAGCCGAGCTAAGCGGGCCGGACCAAATGCTAAGGTTGGGGCCTGCCAGACCCCTTCCGTCTGCCTTATCCACACAACACACGAGGACTCACGACCACTCCATTGTCCCGACCTTTGGGAGGAACGGGGAGAGATCGAGTCCGGCCAAACGTGCCTGCTCTGACAGAAGCAAGCACACCGCACTGACCCCGCAAGGACCGAGGGGACAACAGTCACCTCGGTCCGATCAGACACCATCTCTGCATCGCTCAGCGCAGACAAGACAACACCTCCTAGCGATGACGGTCAGTACGGAGAACCATCGTCCAAATACGCCCTAACGATCCCACCCGCTATGGAATGGGATCCACGACGAAGCCCTTGACTTATAGGCCGTCCAAGCCGACGTAGGCCACCACCCCGGAGCCCGAGATCGTAGCCACCAACTTCACCACAGCAAGACAATCGGCAACCAGGGGCGGCTACCTACTCTCGTACGACGCCCCCAGGAGATCAGGCGATGAAGAAGGCCACGACGAAGACCACGTCGCGCAGGACGGCTAGCGAACTACCACCGTGCCTACAGTGCCACGCCACACCATGTCACAACGTGGACACAAGACCATGACGACAACCACGTTCAGACGTGCACCACAAGACGGCGTTACTTGCAAGCCAAGTTGGCTAGGTTCCCTCCCTCAAGCTTACGACCCATCGGTCGGAAGAACCTCCCTCTTTGTAACATGGCCCTGGACTTTATATAAGGGCAGCGCCTCCTTTCGGGGCATTTGGATCATTTTTCATTCTCTCCGGGCTCTCAAAGCTTTCCTTCGGGCAGCCCATCTTCTAGCTCTAGCTCTCCTATCTCTTTCACCATTCTTGCAACCCTCATCGTAAGAACTTCATAGTATTCAATCGAAGAACACACACTAGATCATCTCTAAGACTGGACGTAGGGCTCCGGCCTGAACCGGTATAAATCATCGTGTCTTTTGGATGTTACCATTGTCTTCCTAGAGCAGCGCGACATTCGTATAAATTTACTAGTCTGATTTACAAAAACACTGACACAATATGTGCAACATCACTGATATACTTTTGCAACATTCATATGAAACAATTGCAACGTACCTCTGAAACACTTGTAATCTGTACAACATCCCTGAAACAATTGTAGCATACCTCTGAAACACTTGAAACATACGTTTGCAATATGCGCTTCCAACGCAACATCTCCTTACTGAAGTCGTGCGTCACGGTGGCTACGGTGTCGTTCATGTGTTTTTTTCTCAAATACCGAAAAGAGTTCCGTGGTTCATGTGTACATGAGGGCTCCAAAATTTTGTTTCGCCCTAGCCCCCTAAAAATTCAGGACCGACTCTGGTAGCACCCTACTGATTTAAAATATATTAACAACAGAAGAAGAAAATGTTAATGAAGGAGAGCTAGAAAATTATATTCGTAAAAACTTTTCATTTGGGCAATTCTATGGCTGTAAAAAGGGATCTAATAAATAAATAATGGTACAGTAAAAATTAAATTGGCAACGTATCTGGTGCAAACCAATCTCTATGTAACCGTGCAAACTTCTAATCTGGGTCATATGATTGATCAAGGGGCACATGGAAATTGGGTAATTTTGCGCTTAACCATCTGCTCCTAATTACACTTTTGCAAATCCCCTTTCCACTCCCCATGCGCCCCCTGATCAACATCACGTGGCCTAGATTAAAAATTTACACGATTACATAAAGAAATTAGTTTGCACTAGATACGTCGCCAAATTAAAATTTTTTTATTTCAGACCATGACGCTCCCTGCGTTGAGTCACCAGATGGATCCACGGGTCGTGCAATGAGTAAGGCCGGCCTGGGATTCCATCAATCCGGGCTGGGCTGGATGCCTCCTTCCTGTGTCTGTGTCTGAATGAGAGAGGGTTGCGGCTCACTGAGCGAGTCCTGCGGCGCTCCTTCCCCTTCTTCTCCTGCTGCGGCGGCTGAGGCTCTTCTCTTCCATCCTCTCCTCTCCCTCCTCCCTCCCGGCCTTCTCCCTTCTTCCTCTCTCTCCGCCTCCGGGCTCCCGTCCCGCCCGCCGATTCTCCTGCGCCGGCCAACACACCTCCGGACTGCAAATCCCGACACTTCCGCTTCTTCAAGGTAGGCTGGGGGACAAGACAATCAAGTGAAGTGAGTTTCATACTTAGATTCCTTTGTTTATCATTAATTCCTTCTTCTCCGTCAACTGTCATGCTACTCGGTACTCACTCACAACCACATCTCAACTTGTTACCCTACATTCTGTTTCTGTACGTAGTACTATGTTTGTTTATTCCCTCTGCTTGGTACTGAAGACCACGAGATTTTGATTCTTCCACCACCTCTTCCTAATTAAGAGAGAGAGAGAGAGAGAGAGAGACATTCTGTTTCTGTACGTACTATGTTTGTTTATTCCCTCTGCTTGGTACTGAAGACCACAAGATTTTGATTCTTCCACCACCTCTTCCTAATTAAGAGAGAGAGAGAGAGAGAGAGAGTATAATCCCCCCCTGTTTATCCAAAATATGCTCTTTTTGTCATTTCAATGTGATTTGATTTCCCTCCGTAGGATTTCGTTTCCCACACCACCGCCAAAACTGTCCGCGAGTTACCCTTTTCTGAGGGTTCTTCTTCTTCACCTGGTTGGTTGGTTACCTTGCTGCAAAATTGCAGACTTTCTTACTCACTCCTACGGTCCTGCCCTGCTCAATTCATACTTTTAATCATCACACCACATGCCTTCCCACTCAAGTATAGTTGCTTTGCATCGACTTGCCTCTGTTCGGCAGTTTAGTATTGTTATTATCTCGCAAAGAATGATGATGAGTCGGCGGTGCCTTTCTCTGCTTTCTGCAGTCCACTTTCTTCTTTGGGGACAGGAAACAGAGGGTTAGGGGTACTACATCTTTTTTGCTGCCTCCTGCTTACCTTTCTAACTTCCCACCTCAGCAACTAAATTCAGTTGCCTGTTTTAGATTTCTTTCTATATAACAAACAGGGTGGGGGGTTAATGAGATTCATGCCATTATAAATTTCATCACTTATAAATTTCACAGATTTGAAAAAAAAATCAGTTACAGAATCCATGATAGTGGAAATGTGGAACCATACTACAAATTTCTGGGGTTTTCGAAATATGGCATGGCACTACCTCCGTCCATACTTAGATGACATTTTCTCTTGTAATTAGTTACTTGTCGCAGTCCAAAAACGTCATCTGTTTATGACTAGAGGGAGTAGTACAGAATTTCATGATATTTCTATATGTGTTTTCTCCCTGATGGCATATTTCCTGTTTTATGAATAGTAGTGGCTTATTTCAAAACTGCAAAAATTTATGATGGTATTAATCTAGTTCATTCTCAATCACCCTGTTTAGCTTTCCCCAACTTTGCTCCCTCGTTTCATTTCTTACCTGACATATGAAATTACCTGTCATGCGAAATATATTGCGCTCTATGTATGTGCTCATTTCCAATTTCTTGCAGCTCTAATGGCAAAAGAACAGGATGGATCCCCCAAGGTGCGCCACCCAGAATTCCAAAGGATGCGTGTAACTCTCACCATAGGTGTCATTGGCCTCTGTGTCACAGCGTACATTCTTGGTGCTTGGCAAGGCACCTCAAACGGCATTAGCTCTTCCTTAATAAGTACCAGAACCCAGTGCAAAGATCATGTGCGGTCATCTGGTTCTCGCCTGGATTTCCAAGCCCACCACCAGGTGGGCTTCAATGAATCGGCACTTGCGGTGGAGAAATTCCCACCTTGCCAGCTCAAGTACAGTGAGTATACCCCTTGCCAAGATCCAAGGAGGGCTAGGAAGTTCCCAAAGAAAATGATGCAGTACAGGGAGCGGCACTGCCCAAAGAAAGAGGACATGCTCCGATGCTTGATCCCTGCACCTCCAAACTATAACAACCCCTTCCAGTGGCCAAAAAGTCGCGACTATGCTTGGTTCAATAACATCCCTCATCGAGAGCTCAGTATCGAGAAGGCTGTTCAGAACTGGATTCATGTTGAGGGAGACCTGCTTAGATTCCCTGGAGGTGGCACCATGTTCCCACATGGTGCCGATGCTTATATTGATGACATAAATGCCCTTGTACCTTTGAATGAAGGCAACATCCGAACTGCGCTTGATACTGGATGTGGGGTGAGTGACTAGAGCAATGTTTCTATGATATTGTCTGTGATTCCTTCTCAGGATCTGGGGATGATAGTATCTTTGCTGCTGTACAGGTTGCAAGCTGGGGTGCTTATCTTATGAAGAGGAACATCACCACCATGTCTTTTGCGCCAAGGGATTCTCATGAGGCACAGGTACAGTTTGCATTGGAACGGGGGGTACCAGCCATGATTGGAGTGATAGGGACTGAAAGAATCCCATATCCCGCTAGAGCATTTGACATGGCGCACTGCTCTAGATGTTTGATCCCATGGAATAAGCTTGGTAAACTTGTTTCCTTATTTGTTACGGCTTACAGTTACATTACATCGAACACAAACTGATTAAGATAATTCCACATGATTTGTCTGAACAGATGGCATCTATCTAATTGAAGTAGACAGAGTACTTAGACCAGGGGGCTACTGGATCCTCTCTGGGCCTCCAATTCACTGGAAGAGACACTACAAGGGGTGGGAGAGGACAGAAGAAGACCTGAAGCAAGAGCAAGATGAGATTGAGGACTTAGCGAAACGGCTCTGCTGGAAGAAGGTCATAGAGAAAGGTGATCTTGCTATATGGCAGAAACCTATCAATCACGTAGAATGTGTTGACAGTAGGAAGGTCTATGATGCTCCGCAGATTTGTAAGAGCAATGATGTGGATTCTGCTTGGTAAGATTTCTGCTGCTTTTCTCTCTTTTTGTGAAGTGTTTGCTCAATTGGTTGCAGCAGCTCATCCTTATCTGAACAATTTAGGTACAAGAAGATGGACACTTGCATATCTCCTCTCCCAGATGTGAAGAGTGAAGATGAAGTTGCTGGTGGAGCCCTTGAGAGATGGCCAAAAAGGGCATTTGCTGTTCCCCCAAGAATAATTTGCGGTTCAGTTCCAGGCTTCACCCCTGAGAAGTTCCAAGAGGATAACAAGGTGTGGTCAGAGAGAGTGAATCACTACAAGAAATTGATTCCACCACTGGGCAAAAGACGATACAGGAACGTGATGGACATGAATGCAGGGATAGGGGGTTTTGCAGCTGCATTGATGGAGTACCCTCTTTGGGTGATGAATGTTGTGCCTTCAGGCTTGGCCCGTGACACCCTCGGTGTTATTTATGAACGAGGGTTTATTGGCACCTACCAGGACTGGTGTGAGGCTTTCTCAACATACCCGAGGACCTACGACCTCATCCATGCTGATAAAATTTTCAGCAGTTACCAGGATAGGTAAGGAATATCTTTGCTTTTCAATTTTGCTCTAGAAATTTTCTTTCCTGCCTTCTTTGGTAATAAGGTTGTAACAAGTCCAGCTTATACAAGTAGATACTAATGATGGAGCAATTGCAGGTGTGACATAACGTACATCCTCCTTGAGATGGACCGGATTCTAAGGCCTGAAGGGACTGTGATCATCAGGGACAACGTGGAGGTGCTGGTGAAGGTACAAGCTATCACTGGAGGCATGAGGTGGAAGAGCCAAATTATGGATCACGAGTCCGGTCCGTTCAACCCTGACAAGATCCTAGTGGCTGTCAAGACTTACTGGACCGGGAAGCCAGTGCAAAAGCAATAATAGCTGCCTTGGTACTGTTCTTCATCTGCGAAAACCAAAAATCTAGACATGACTTGCCTGTCGGTTCAGTCTTCATTGCCACTTTTTTTTCTCCTGGCTTCAGGATATCTGTATATAGGAGGCATGTGAACCGTGTAGCTGGAATTGGTATCAAACATCTTCATTAGCCACATAGCATGTATGTGACGCATTGCAATGGTGCATAAGATGTTCACTCATATTTTGATGCACTATTGCAATCTAATAAGCTGATGCCTGATGTGACAAAAGGAGATTGTAACTGATAATATGTTCCTGTCAAAAATATGATGACAAGGTTGTGGTACAGACGAATTCTGTGATGAAGATTATACTATGGCCAAGTGCTGTGACAAAAAAAAGCATAAAAACTCTGAATCGAAGATAGCGTCTCCATGCAGATGTGTGTGTGTGCCCAGATAATCTATTGGACCATCAAAACAACTAAATGAGGGCTCCAGGCTCAGTAGGAAGCCCAGGCGGCTGCTTCAGGGAATGAGAGACCTGGAGGAGCAGGAGCTGATGCACCACCCTGATCAATGATACCAAAGTGTGCCAGGAGCTTCGTGATGAGGATGCCTGCGACGTACGACAACCCAGAACCGCTGAATCCAATGGACAGGTAGTAGAGGAGGGTTGTGAAGTAAGTCCTGGGCCTCTTAACATGCGCCTTTCCAATTGCGAGCAGCGCAATGCACAGGAGAGATACAGCAGCGACCACCAACATTTTGTTCTCCCTGTTGTCGCTTGTCCTGAATGACAGTCCGTAGATGACTGGTGGCAGCAGCCCGAAGAGGATGTATGACAGTATGGCTATCACCATGTGCAACTGGTACTTTGATCGCCTTCCCAGCTCTAGCCAGTAGTGCCCCACTTGCTCACTGCTTTCAGCTACATCTCCTGTGTTTCGCAGATCAGCAATCTGTTTGTGACAAAGGAACCTTCAATTTGTCAGATGTCTGTCTTGCATGGTCATCGCAAAGAGATTGTGTAAAATTCAGGCAAGAACAGCAATGTTACATTGTGGTAAATTACAGGAAGTCCACCAATAAGGTTTGCTATGCCCAAGATGAATATATCCACTGCAGATGAACAACATAATAACATTAAAACAAGGGGAATTTGGGCGATGCCATCCATTAATGCAAGAACCAAGAAAGAAACTTACAAGTCTTGGCACCACTTGCTGCTGCTGCTGATACAACTGAGAGGCTTGTGATTGATTCAACAAGGCCACCATACACTATTGCTTTCAGTATATCCCATTCATCCCTTGGAGCTGATGATGCAGGAACTGGTGTCTCAGCCTCAGGGACTGCCAATACTGTATGAGGTGGAGCTTCTGGCTCAGCTGGCTGACGAATAACTGAAGTTGGTTTCTCAACCGTCTGAAGTTGGTCCTCTCCTGCAGGCCATCATCATTTACTATATAAACAAAATAATCTCAAATACTGTGGTACAATACTGTATGAGGTGGAGCCAAATGTAGCTTAATTAATTTTGAGCATATGAACACTACATGTAAAATGAGCCTCGAAATACTGTGAACGAGATGTATGACATGCAAATACACCATACCCGGCAAAACTTTTATTGGGAGTACTGGCTCAAAAAATGGTTGGCTGAAAAATGGGCTGTTATCAGAGGGTGCCGTTATACCTTCCAGAATATCTGTAACAAGAAAACAAAAATGTTACAAATGCAAGCATGCATGTTCTATTGACATAGTTTATACAAATTAACAGATCTACCTTGTTTTTGACCTAGGTGCATCGAATCAGTCGCAGTATCACCAGAGGGCTGCAAGAGAGGAATTTGCTCTTGGCTTGCTCCAATTCGCTGCACAGTTACCACATTCCCTGCCTCTATTTGTGTGAATTCTGCATAAGAGGTTTTTTTTTGAAAGATTAGAGGCTTATAATTTTTTGTTACTCCTTTTCATCACATTGTGATGCTAGGTGTCTTAAACAAACTGTGGTGCTGCAAGTAACATGTGTAAGTTAATGAGTCTAACTTACTGATAGTTGTTGTCTAATTAATCAGACCTACCTTGTTTGTGACCTAGATGACTGGTATCAGTTTTAGTATCACCAGCAGGCTGTGAGAGAGGAATTTGTTCTTGGTGCGCTTCGTATTGCTGCACATTTACATGTACTGACTCTATCTTCGTGGATCCTGCATAAGAGGTTTATACTTTTTTGTTACTCTTTTTCATAACATTGAGGCACTAGCTGATTATACTAGTTCTGAACAAACTGCAACATGGGTAGGTACTAGGTAGTGAGGCTAAATTTCCTGACTTATTCTCTGGCTATTTCTAATGAAAAAAGAAAAGAGTGTTACTGCATTAAATAAGTATTAAGCTCCGTGTAACATGGTAATATCTTACCATTTCAGCAGCATTACGGCATTATTGTTTTTGTTATTAAGGAAAAACTTTAGAATTAATCCACAGTTTGTATGTAAAAATTTCAGACGACAAAACAACATGGTAGCTTTACTGGCACCCTCTAGGCAGCTATAGATTACCTGACATGCCAAAAAAATTGTGCTTTCTGAACCAAAAAATATTATTATCCCATAGCTGGGTGCTCATTATGGCATGTTCTATAGAGAAACAAACCTGTCACAACTGTAGATGATGCATGGAATTGACTGAACGACTGTTTTACTTCATTCGTAGCAGTTGTAGTTTGGGATCCAGCTGGTGATGGTTTCTTCGATTGTTCTGCTGGTGTGTTGTCTTGAACTGAAGTTAGAGGATCGGTCCTCTGTGAATCACTTAACAATGGCTCCTCCAATGAATCTGTAACATACTTGTTGATCAGAACCTTAGCATGTATTACTACCCTTCAGAGTACAGTGCTCATCAAAAAGTTACTTTATAGTTCATAACAATGCCATTGGTCGAGAAACTGTCATATCACCAAAAGTAAGACACCAATGCTATAATTCCTTCATGAGCTTCTGATGGTAACGAGCAGAAAAAAAAGAACACTTATAAAGAGGAACATTTGTTACTCTGGGAAAGCCTGGTAACTTTTTTCATTCAAAAAAAAAGCCTGGTAACTTTTTTTAACAAATAAAGCCTGGGAACTTTTAAAGCATGGTAGATTAAACTACAGTGCAAATCTACATGGGTTTTGTACTACAGTGATGCTACTAGGAAAACACCCTGAAGTACATTATACATTACAATACCTGCATTATTTGATGGCTTTGGACTATCTGCTGTCTGGAAACAAGAAAGAAACCAACTTCCACAGTTTTCAGATGTCTGTTGTGAAGCAGAAGAATGATGAATTTGAACTTGTTGGTTTACATCCCTCCTTTCAAATATACGGAATATATTAAAATTGTAACCTGGTGGCAACAGAAATATTAAACTGGCACATTAGAAATAATATCTACTAGTAACAACTGTAGAAGCACAGGTACATGGAGTTGTGATTAAAACTAAGATAGGAAACTACAGTCAACACTGAGGTGTCATAGCACAAATACCTAAATATGTTTTATCTATTTCATTCTTCCAACAAGAAACTTACTTATGTATGGATCAAATCATGCAAGGCTTTCAGTCTTGTTTCTTGTACAGTTAAGGTACCCATGTTTAATTAACCATGATCTACATATCTCAAACTACAGTAGAAATAATTTCTGATTTATTATTTGTAGATCTACAGCCATAAGTACTCATGTACTGATGCTAATTGAGCTTAATTGAAAGCATGATTGCCTGGGAGAAAAAGACTAAAAAATATAAACGTTCAGATGTAAATAATAACTCAGATATTAGTTGATGAAAAGGAGGAAGGCACATATAATGCGTGGAGGCAAGTTAAGTGATACCTGTTGGGATGAAGAAAGTGAAGCATGACAAGCATCTAAATACTTCGGGCGAGTCTTCATCCACTGTTTGTCTTGGAACATTGGCAGAAGGCTCTACAAGCTGTGGTCTTTTTGGTGGTTCCTTACGTGCATCAGGTCTTACTGTTCTCTTTCTCTTTTTAAGGATGACCCTTCGAGTTATGCAGGATTTGCAGTTGGGGCAATAGAGGTCATGGGTTTCTTGCTCGTCCAGAATCTTCTCAAGATCATACTCTTCAACTTTCATTTCACCCTTAGTGATAATTTCATCCTTCTCAACTTCAATTTCATGAACTTCAGATGCAGTCGTGCTGCCAGAACCACTCCAGTTTGGCAAGATGTGTCTAGCATCACGGATGGTTGTAATCAGTTTCAGTCCATCTGCAATGGTCACGGTTTCACTGCTGCTGGAGATCTCATGCACACCATTAGAGTGTGAACCATTTTCCAATGTGCCATTGTTTGAACTGTGGTTAGTTTCTTGAGCGCTGACGTTGTCCTGTTTCTCAATCTCTTTGCCTTGTGCCCCTGAAGTTTCGTTTGCGTTTTCCTTTTGGCCACCAACTTCTGTAACTTGGTTCTCAGCACCTAGTTCAGTAGCATGACCAGAGACTGAAAAGGAAATTGGAGTAGCGATGTCAGTACTAGCTGAAACAGAACTGAAGCCGGACTAACGAAGACACGAAAAGGAAGTTTGAGAAGCTGATCGCTAGGTAGTATAGTACCCATCCTACGTTTGTGAGCATTCAAGACTAACCTCTGTGTGGCGAATAATATAATGGTTTGTTGTGAACTAACGAATCAAGGTTGCTGGCAATTATGCAGTGTCCACTCTCACAAGAATCGACAGGCTCCTATGTACCCCGGAATGGGAATTAGCCTTCCCAACATGCTTCCTTCATTCCCTGCCTTCCCTAATGTCAGACCACACCCCGCTTCTCCTGCAAGGGGACATAGAGCACTACCAAAATTCAACCTTCCGATTCGAGAATTTTTGGGTGAATATGGATGGGTTCAAGGAGATGGTTCAACAGGTTTGGAGCAAACCGGTCCACTCTACCTTACCTATCAAGCGGCTGAACACAAAATTGGCAAGGCTAGCAAATGGCATCAGGAGGTGGCGCAGAGAGAAGGTTGGGGACACACGGCTACAGTTGGCCATTGTTAAAGAGGTCCTGTTACAATTGGAAGCGGCACAGGAGAACAGGCTGCTCACGAACCAAGAAAACGAACTGCGCCGACGCTTAAAAGCGAGGAGCACCGAACTTGCAGCCATAGAAAAATCCAGGATCCGGAAGCGGTCGAGATTGGCATACATCCGCAGCGGGGATGCGAACACAAAATATTTCCACATCAGGGCCAGCACAAGATTAAGGAAAAACTACATCCACTCTCTACACACGGATGGGGGCGTGGCAGTTGTGCACAATGACAAGGAAAAAGTGGTGACCGATTATTTCTCAGACCACCTAGGCTCGGTTACACAGAGGGGGAGGACCTTCAACTGGGAAGCGCTTGGATATGTCCCAAGAGACCTATCAGCACTTGAGGCACCGTTCACGCAGGAAGAGATCAAGGAAACAATAAACTCCATGCCGTCTGATAAAGCGCCAGGTACGGACGGATTCACGGGACTCTTTTTCAAAACCTGCTGGGAAATAATCAAGGACGACATCACAGCGGCAATCAACAGCATATTCTCGCTGAATTCCCAAGGTTTTGAAAGACTAAATTCAGCAAACATCATCCTGCTCCCCAAAAAAAAGGATGCCATGTGCGTAACAGATTTCCGTCCCATCAGCCTGATACACAGCGTCGCAAAAATTTTCGCCAAATTGCTGGCAAACAGATTGGTGCCGATACTGGACTCCTTAGTCTCCAAATGCCAAAGCGCTTTTATCAAAAAAAAGGAGCATCCATGACAATTTCCTCTATGTCCAAAACGTAGTGCGCACCCTACAGAAGCAGAAATTGCCTGCTATCTTCTTGAAGCTCGACATTCACAAGGCTTTCGACACGGTCAGTTGGCCCTACCTCCTTGAGGTAATGCAGGCGATCGGCTTTGGACCACGCTAGCGTGAGTGGGTATCGATCCTCTTCCGCACCTCCTCATCAAGAGTGCTACTTAATGGGCAACTGGGACCGGTCTTCAGCCATAGGCGAGGAGTTTGGCAGGGTGATCCCCTATCACCCATGTTGTTTATTCTCGCCATGGACCCGTTGCAGCGCTTGTTAGACATGGCTACACAGCATGGTGCGCTCACCGCTTTGCCACTGTCGGCGTCAAGATGGAGGACATCCATGTATGCTGATGATGCAGCAATCTTCATCAATCCGCTCAAGGAAGACCTTGAAGCCACCACGGCAATCCTACATGCATTCGGCTCAGTCTCGGGCCTACATATAAACATGCATAAGAGCTCTGTCCATCCGATCAGATGCCAAGACATCGACCTCGATCATGTTCTGTCTTCCTTCACAGGAACGATAGCTTCCTTCCCGTGCCGTTACTTGGGGTTGCAGTTGCATACGAGGTCCTTGCAGAAGATCCATGTTCAGCCTCTAATAGAGCGCATTGGACAGAGATTGCCAGGATGGAAAGGTAAAATGCTTAACAGAGCAGGTCGGCAAACATTGGTCACCACGGTGCTATCCTCAATGTCCACCTACCATCTCACCGTGTTTCCTCTAGCAGTTTGGGCAAGGAAGAAAATTGACAAAATCAGAAGATCGTTCTTGTGGAAAGGAGATGAGAACGCCAATGGAGGTCACTGCCTCGTCAACTGGCCAACTGTTTGCATGCCAAGAGATCTTGA